>JBAMJV010003774.1:0-72500 GCA_037951105.1 Echinarachnius parma | reverse complement strand
GCGGCAAAAATTAAGATTTACAGTCCTTTTCAAACTAAAAAAAAAAACAGCTATGCTCGGGTCCCTTGAATTAGTTTCAGTAGGCCTATGCTCAACTGATGCAGAAATCGACTCTGGAGAAGATGACTGGTGCTCCTTCAATCATGATCATCAACAATATGCCTAGATTATGCATCATGAATTAATGGAACGGGTGCATTTGGAGTGAAGAAATTAGTAAAAGATGTTTGTCTTTACCTAGACATTTAGGACTACGTAGTGCAGCTATGCGCCTTTATAGCCTGCATGAAGGCGTCAAAATTATCTATAAAAGCGGGAGGCAGATTCAAGATCCTAAAAGGGCCCTTGATATGATAAACGATTTACCATGCTAGGAAGTTTGTTAGGCCTAAACGCGCTCTATGTCTTCTGAAATGCGATGAGCGTCGATCCTCGCGCACGGGACTGAAAATTTGCATAAGGCGCTATATTGGAAGGATTCTTCAAACTGATATAGGTGCGCTATTGCTAGTACTAGGAAACGACTGTTATGTTCTTGGTTATTATCGTTGATTATGATTATTATCACACATTAAATAAAACGTGATAATAATGAATGATATACATTGTAGACACATTTGGCTTCATGTCGGGTCATCATTTTTTTTTTTTTTTTGCCAAACGATTGGGGGGGCACGTGCCCCCCCCCCGTAGCTACGCCACTGCTGCTACTACTACCACTAATACTACTACTATTATTACTACTACTGCTACTGATACTACCACTGCTACTTCTAGTACTACTATTACTACTACTACTACTACTACTACTACTACTACTACTACTACTACTGCTACTGCTACTACTACTACTACTGCGACTGCTGCTGCTACTACTAATACTGCTGCTACTCCTAATAATGCTAATACTGCTACTGCTAATAATTGCTACTACTACTGCTAATAATGCTACTACTACTACTACTACTACTACTGCTATTACTACTGCTACTACTACTACCACTAATACTACTACTATTATTACTACTACTGATACTGATACTACTACTGCTACTTCTACTACTACTATTACTACTACTACTACTACTACTACTACTACTACTACTACTACCACCACCACCACCACCACCACCAATACCACAACCACAACCACTAATACTACTACTATTATTATTACTACTACTACTACTATTACTACTACTACTACTACTACTACTACTACTACTACTACTACCACCACCACCACCACCAATACCACAACCACTAATACTAATACTATTATTATTACTACTACTACTACTGCTGCTGCTGCTACTACTACTACTATTACTACTACTACTACCACCACCACCACAACCACTACCACTAATACTACTACTATTATTATTACTACTACTACTACTACTACTACTACTACTACTACTACTACTACTACTACTACTACTACTACTACTACTACTACTGCTACTGCTGCTACTACTACTATTACTACTACTACTACTACTACTACTACTACTACTACCACCACCACCACCACCACCAATACCACAACCACAACCACTAATACTACTACTATTATTATTACTACTACTACTACTACTACTACTACTACTACTACTACTACTACTACTACTACTGCTACTGCTACTACTACTACTACTGCTACTGCTGCTGCTACTACTACTACTGCTACTACTGCTGCTACTGCTAATAATGCTTCTACTACTGCTACTGCTAATAATGCTACTACTACTGCTACTGTTAATAATGCTACTACTACTACTACTACTACTACTACTACTGCTACTACTACTGCTACTCAGTGGCGTAGCGAGGGTCAAGTGATTGGGGGGGCACAGCTGCGAGGGAGCGTAGCGCCCGAGGGGGGGAGGGTGTGGGAGGGGGGGTGTCCCCCCTCCCACGGTAGGTAGCTTTTGCAAATTTTTACTTGAAATAATGCAATTTGGTGCATACCTTGGAAGGAAATTTGATAATACTGAATTAAAGAAATCATTTCCCTCATAATAAAGTATACACACACAATCAAACCTACGTGTACACACACACCAGACTCAAATACTCTCACGCCGTATGCTTGTCTACATTTATTTGGGGGAGGGTGTGGGAGGGGGTTCACCCCCTCCCAATTTTTTGGAAATTTTTGAAATTGGTGTTTAAAATATCACTGTAGAAGTATGGTCATTATTGTCTTCATCATTGTCTTAATCATGGGTGTTAAAATGGTATATAATAGTGAATCTACTCGTTACGTATTTTAAAACGGTAATAGCGAGGAAAGATTAATTGCCCGTGAGATGGATCCACGTGATCCTGTATACTATAGAGCCATCGATATAGTCTAGGGCATTGAGCTCCAATGGAACTAAGCAAAAGTGGAGGGGAGACATTGCGAGGAAGCGAAGCGACCGATTGGGGGAGGGTGTGGGAGGGGGTGTCCCCCTCCCACAGTAGGGAGCTTTCGTATTTTGGGGCCTGAAATTGTGCGATTTGGTGCACACCTAAGACAGAAATTTCACGTAATATAAAGTATATAAGTATGGAACCAAACATACTTGACAAAGGAGGGGGACAATCTCCTCTCCTTTCTAATGTGGGGGACATAATATTCCAATTTTATTTGCATTCAGCGCATATGGACCGAATTTACTAAATTTTTACTAAATTTTATGAAATTATTTTATTTTCCGATGATAGTGTGCTATAGACATGATAGATGAGGGTTTAATAAATTTCGTATATATCAGTATTTCAGAATATGCGCGCGAAGCGCGCGGCAAAAATTAAGATTTACAGTCCTTTTCAAACTAAAAAAAAAAACAGCTATGCTCGGGTCCCTTGAATTAGTTTCAGTAGGCCTATGCTCAACTGATGCAGAAATCGACTCTGGAGAAGATGACTGGTGCTCCTTCAATCATGATCATCAACAATATGCCTAGATTATGCATCATGAATTAATGGAACGGGTGCATTTGGAGTGAAGAAATTAGTAAAAGATGTTTGTCTTTACCTAGACATTTAGGACTACGTAGTGCAGCTATGCGCCTTTATAGCCTGCATGAAGGCGTCAAAATTATCTATAAAAGCGGGAGGCAGATTCAAGATCCTAAAAGGGCCCTTGATATGATAAACGATTTACCATGCTAGGAAGTTTGTTAGGCCTAAACGCGCTCTATGTCTTCTGAAATGCGATGAGCGTCGATCCTCGCGCACGGGACTGAAAATTTGCATAAGGCGCTATATTGGAAGGATTCTTCAAACTGATATAGGTGCGCTATTGCTAGTACTAGGGAACGACTGTTATGTTCTTGGTTATTATCGTTGATTATGATTATTATCACACATTAAATAAAACGTGATAATAATGAATGATATACATTGTAGACACATTTGGCTTCATGTCGGGTCATCATTTTTTTTTTTTTTTTGCCAAACGATTGGGGGGGGGGGGGGGGGGGGCACGTGCCCCCCGTGCCCCCCCGTAGCTACTCCACTGCTGCTACTACTACTACCACTAATACTACTACTATTATTACTACTACTGCTACTGATACTACTACTGCTACTTCTAGTACTACTATTACTACTACTACTACTACTACTACTACTACTGCTACTGCTACTACTACTACTACTGCGACTGCTGCTGCTACTACTACTACTGCTGCTACTCCTAATAATGCTAATACTGCTACTGCTAATAATGCTACTACTACTGCTAATGCTACTACTACTACTACTACTACTACTACTACTGCTATTACTACTGCTACTACTACTACCACTAATACTACTACTATTATTACTACTACTGCTACTGATACTACTACTGCTACTTCTACTACTACTATTACTAATACTACTACTACTACTACTACTACTACCACCACCACCAGACCACCACCACCACCAATACCACAACCACAACCACTAATACTACTACTATTATTATTACTACTACTACTACTATTACTACTACTATTATTATTACTACTACTACTACTATTACTACTACTACTACTACTACTACTACTACTACTACTACTACCACCACCACCACCACCACCAATACCACAACCACTAATACTACTACTATTATTATTACTACTACTACTACTACTGCTACTGCTGCTGCTACTACTACTACTATTACTACTACTACTACTACTACTACTACTATTACTACCACCACCACCACAACCACTACCACTAATACTAATTATTATTACTATTACTACTACTACTACTACTACTACTACTGCTACTGCTGCTGCTGCTACTACTACTATTACTACTACTACTACTACTACTACTACTACTACTACTACCACCACCACCACCACCACCAATACCACAACCACTAATACTACTATTATTATTATTACTACTACTACTACTACTACTACTACTTCTACTACCACTACTACTACTGCTACTGCTACTACTACTACTGCTACTGCTGCTGCTACTACTACTGCTACTACTGCTGCTACTGCTAATAATGCTTCTACTACTGCTACTGCTAATAATGCTACTACTACTGCTGTTAATAATGCTACTACTACTACTACTACTACTACTACTACTACTACTGCTACTACTATTGCTACTCAGTGGCGTAGCGAGGGTCAAGTGATTGGGGGGGGGGGGGGGGCACAGCTGGGAGGGAGCGTAGCGCCCGAGGGGGGGAGGGTGTGGGAGGGGGGTGTCCCCCCTCCCACGGTAGGGAGCTTTTGCAAATTTTTACTTGAAATAATGCAATTTGGTGCATACCTTGGAAGGAAATTTGATAATACTGAATTAAAGAAATCATTTCCCTCATAATAAAGTATACACACACAATCAAACCTACGTGTACACACACACCAGACTCAAATACTCTCACGCCGTATGCTTGTCTACATTTATTTGGGGGAGGGTGTGGGAGGGGGTTCACCCCCTCCCAATTTTTTGGAAATTTTTGAAATTGGTGTTTAAAATATCACTGTAGAAGTATGGTCATTATTGTCTTAATCATTGTCTTAATCATGGGTGTTAAAATGGTATATAATAGTGAATCTACTCGTTACGTATTTTAAAACGGTAATAGCGAGGAAAGATTAATTGCCCGTGAGATGGATCCACGTGATCCTGTATACTATAGAGCCATCGATATAGTCTAGGGCATTGAGCTCCAATGGAACTAAGCAAAAGTGGAGGGGAGACATTGCGAGGAAGCGAAGCGACCGATTGGGGGAGGGTGTGGGAGGGGGTGTCCCCCTCCCACAGTAGGGAGCTTTCGTATTTTGGGGCCTGAAATTGTGCGATTTGGTGCACACCTAAGACAGAAATTTCACGTAATATAAAGTATATAAGTATGGAACCAAACATACTTGTCAAAGGAGGGGGACAATCTCCTCCCCTTTCTAATGTGGGGGACATAATATTCCAATTTTATTTGCATTCAGCGCATATGGACCGAATTTACTAAATTTTTACTAAATTTTATAAAATTATTTTATTTTCCGATGATAGTGTGCTATAGACATGATAGATGAGGGTTTAATAAATTTCGTATATATCAGTATTTCAGAATATGCGCGCGAAGCGCGCGGCAAAAATTAAGATTTACAGTCCTTTTCAAACTAAAAAAAAAAACAGCTATGCTCGGGTCCCTTGAATTAGTTTCAGTAGGCCTATGCTCAACTGATGCAGAAATCGACTCAGGAGAAGATGACTGGTGCTCCTTCAATCATGATCATCAACAATATGCCTAGATTATGCATCATGAATTAATGGAGCGGGTGCATTTGGAGTGAAGAAATTAGTAAAAGATGTTTGTCTTTACCTAGACATTTAGGACTACGTAGTGCAGCTATGCGCCTTTATAGCCTGCATGAAGGCGTCAAAATTATGTATAAAAGCGGGAGGCAGATTCAAGATCCTAAAAGGGCCCTTGATATGATAAACGATTTACCATGCTAGGAAGTTTGTTAGGCCTAAACGCGCTCTATGTCTTCTGAAATGCGATGAGCGTCGATCCTCGCGCACGGGACTGAAAATTTGCATAAGGCGCTATATTGGAAGGATTCTTCAAACTGATATAGGTGCGCTATTGCTAGTACTAGGGAACGACTGTTATGTTCTTGGTTATTATCGTTGATTATGATTATTATCACACATTAAATAAAACGTGATAATAATGAATGATATACATTGTAGACACATTTGGCTTCATGTCGGGTCATCATTTTTTTTTTTTTTTTTGCCAAACGATTGGGGGGGCACGTGCCCCCCCCCCCGTAGCTACGCCACTGCTGCTACTACTACCACTAATACTACTACTATTATTACTACTACTGCTACTGATACTACTACTGCTACTTCTAGTACTACTATTACTACTACTACTACTACTACTACTACTACTACTACTACTACTGCTACTGCTACTACTACTACTACTGCGACTGCTGCTGCTACTACTAATACTGCTGCTACTCCTAATAATGCTAATACTGCTACTGCTAATAATTGCTACTACTACTGCTAATAATGCTACTACTACTACTACTACTACTACTGCTATTACTAATACTACTACTATTATTACTACTACTGATACTGATACTACTACTGCTACTTCTACTACTACTATTACTACTACTACTACTACTACTACTACTACTACTACTACTACCACCACCACCACCACCACCACCAATACCACAACCACAACCACTAATACTACTACTATTATTATTACTACTACTACTACTATTACTACTACTACTACTACTACTACTACTACTACTACTACTACTACTACTACTACCACCACCACCACCACCAATACCACAACCACTAATACTAATACTATTATTACTACTACTACTACTACTGCTGCTGCTGCTACTACTACTACTATTACTACTACTACTACCACCACCACCACAACCACTACCACTAATACTACTACTATTATTATTACTACTACTACTACTACTACTACTACTACTACTACTACTACTACTACTACTACTACTACTACTGCTACTGCTGCTACTACTACTATTACTACTACTACTACTACTACTACTACTACTACTACCACCACCACCACCACCACCAATACCACAACCACAACCACTAATACTACTACTATTATTATTACTACTACTACTACTACTACTACTACTACTACTACTGCTACTGCTACTACTACTACTACTGCTACTGCTGCTGCTACTACTACTACTGCTACTACTGCTGCTACTGCTAATAATGCTTCTACTACTGCTACTGCTAATAATGCTACTACTACTGCTACTGTTAATAATGCTACTACTACTACTACTACTACTACTACTACTACTACTACTACTACTACTGCTACTACTACTGCTACTCAGTGGCGTAGCGAGGGTCAAGTGATTGGGGGGCACAGCTGCGAGGGAGCGTAGCGCCCGAGGGGGGGAGGGTGTGGGAGGGGGGTGTCCCCCCTCCCACGGTAGGTAGCTTTTGCAAATTTTTACTTGAAATAATGCAATTTGGTGCATACCTTGGAAGGAAATTTGATAATACTGAATTAAAGAAATCATTTCCCTCATAATAAAGTATACACACACAATCAAACCTACGTGTACACACACACCAGACTCAAATACTCTCACGCCGTATGCTTGTCTACATTTATTTGGGGGAGGGTGTGGGAGGGGGTTCACCCCCTCCCAATTTTTTGGAAATTTTTGAAATTGGTGTTTAAAATATCACTGTAGAAGTATGGTCATTATTGTCTTCATCATTGTCTTAATCATGGGTGTTAAAATGGTATATAATAGTGAATCTACTCGTTACGTATTTTAAAACGGTAATAGCGAGGAAAGATTAATTGCCCGTGAGATGGATCCACGTGATCCTGTATACTATAGAGCCATCGATATAGTCTAGGGCATTGAGCTCCAATGGAACTAAGCAAAAGTGGAGGGGAGACATTGCGAGGAAGCGAAGCGACCGATTGGGGGAGGGTGTGGGAGGGGGTGTCCCCCTCCCACAGTAGGGAGCTTTCGTATTTTGGGGCCTGAAATTGTGCGATTTGGTGCACACCTAAGACAGAAATTTCACGTAATATAAAGTATATAAGTATGGAACCAAACATACTTGTCAAAGGAGGGGGACAATCTCCTCCCCTTTCTAATGTGGGGGACATAATATTCCAATTTTATTTGCATTCAGCGCATATGGACCGAATTTACTAAATTTTTACTAAATTTTATAAAATTATTTTATTTTCCGATGATAGTGTGCTATAGACATGATAGATGAGGGTTTAATAAATTTCGTATATATCAGTATTTCAGAATATGCGCGCGAAGCGCGCGGCAAAAATTAAGATTTACAGTCCTTTTCAAACTAAAAAAAAAAACAGCTATGCTCGGGTCCCTTGAATTAGTTTCAGTAGGCCTATGCTCAACTGATGCAGAAATCGACTCAGGAGAAGATGACTGGTGCTCCTTCAATCATGATCATCAACAATATGCCTAGATTATGCATCATGAATTAATGGAGCGGGTGCATTTGGAGTGAAGAAATTAGTAAAAGATGTTTGTCTTTACCTAGACATTTAGGACTACGTAGTGCAGCTATGCGCCTTTATAGCCTGCATGAAGGCGTCAAAATTATGTATAAAAGCGGGAGGCAGATTCAAGATCCTAAAAGGGCCCTTGATATGATAAACGATTTACCATGCTAGGAAGTTTGTTAGGCCTAAACGCGCTCTATGTCTTCTGAAATGCGATGAGCGTCGATCCTCGCGCACGGGACTGAAAATTTGCATAAGGCGCTATATTGGAAGGATTCTTCAAACTGATATAGGTGCGCTATTGCTAGTACTAGGGAACGACTGTTATGTTCTTGGTTATTATCGTTGATTATGATTATTATCACACATTAAATAAAACGTGATAATAATGAATGATATACATTGTAGACACATTTGGCTTCATGTCGGGTCATCATTTTTTTTTTTTTTTTTGCCAAACGATTGGGGGGGCACGTGCCCCCCCCCCCCCCGTAGCTACGCCACTGCTGCTACTACTACCACTAATACTACTACTATTATTACTACTACTGCTACTGATACTACTACTGCTACTTCTAGTACTACTATTACTACTACTACTACTACTACTACTACTACTACTACTACTACTGCTACTGCTACTACTACTACTACTGCGACTGCTGCTGCTACTACTAATACTGCTGCTACTCCTAATAATGCTAATACTGCTACTGCTAATAATTGCTACTACTACTGCTAATAATGCTACTACTACTACTACTACTACTACTGCTATTACTAATACTACTACTATTATTACTACTACTGATACTGATACTACTACTGCTACTTCTACTACTACTATTACTACTACTACTACTACTACTACTACTACTACTACTACTACTACCACCACCACCACCACCACCACCAATACCACAACCACAACCACTAATACTACTACTATTATTATTACTACTACTACTACTATTACTACTACTACTACTACTACTACTACTACTACTACTACTACTACCACCACCACCACCACCAATACCACAACCACTAATACTAATACTATTATTATTACTACTACTACTACTGCTGCTGCTGCTACTACTACTACTATTACTACTACTACTACCACCACCACCACAACCACTACCACTAATACTACTACTATTATTATTACTACTACTACTACTACTACTACTACTACTACTACTACTACTACTACTACTACTGCTACTGCTGCTACTACTACTATTACTACTACTACTACTACTACTACTACTACTACTACTACTACCACCACCACCACCACCACCAATACCACAACCACAACCACTAATACTACTACTATTATTATTACTACTACTACTACTACTACTACTACTACTACTACTACTGCTACTGCTACTACTACTACTACTGCTACTGCTGCTGCTACTACTACTACTGCTACTACTGCTGCTACTGCTAATAATGCTTCTACTACTGCTACTGCTAATAATGCTACTACTACTGCTACTGTTAATAATGCTACTACTACTACTACTACTACTACTACTACTACTACTACTGCTACTACTACTGCTACTCAGTGGCGTAGCGAGGGTCAAGTGATTAGGGGGGCACAGCTGCGAGGGAGCGTAGCGCCCGAGGGGGGGAGGGTGTGGGAGGGGGGTGTCCCCCCTCCCACGGTAGGTAGCTTTTGCAAATTTTTACTTGAAATAATGCAATTTGGTGCATACCTTGGAAGGAAATTTGATAATACTGAATTAAAGAAATCATTTCCCTCATAATAAAGTATACACACACAATCAAACCTACGTGTACACACACACCAGACTCAAATACTCTCACGCCGTATGCTTGTCTACATTTATTTGGGGGAGGGTGTGGGAGGGGGTTCACCCCCTCCCAATTTTTTGGAAATTTTTGAAATTGGTGTTTAAAATATCACTGTAGAAGTATGGTCATTATTGTCTTCATCATTGTCTTAATCATGGGTGTTAAAATGGTATATAATAGTGAATCTACTCGTTACGTATTTTAAAACGGTAATAGCGAGGAAAGATTAATTGCCCGTGAGATGGATCCACGTGATCCTGTATACTATAGAGCCATCGATATAGTCTAGGGCATTGAGCTCCAATGGAACTAAGCAAAAGTGGAGGGGAGACATTGCGAGGAAGCGAAGCGACCGATTGGGGGAGGGTGTGGGAGGGGGTGTCCCCCTCCCACAGTAGGGAGCTTTCGTATTTTGGGGCCTGAAATTGTGCGATTTGGTGCACACCTAAGACAGAAATTTCACGTAATATAAAGTATATAAGTATGGAACCAAACATACTTGTCAAAGGAGGGGGACAATCTCCTCCCCTTTCTAATGTGGGGGACATAATATTCCAATTTTATTTGCATTCAGCGCATATGGACCGAATTTACTAAATTTTTACTAAATTTTATAAAATTATTTTATTTTCCGATGATAGTGTGCTATAGACATGATAGATGAGGGTTTAATAAATTTCGTATATATCAGTATTTCAGAATATGCGCGCGAAGCGCGCGGCAAAAATTAAGATTTACAGTCCTTTTCAAACTAAAAAAAAAGAACAGCTATGCTCGGGTCCCTTGAATTAGTTTCAGTAGGCCTATGCTCAACTGATGCAGAAATCGACTCAGGAGAAGATGACTGGTGCTCCTTCAATCATGATCATCAACAATATGCCTAGATTATGCATCATGAATTAATGGAGCGGGTGCATTTGGAGTGAAGAAATTAGTAAAAGATGTTTGTCTTTACCTAGACATTTAGGACTACGTAGTGCAGCTATGCGCCTTTATAGCCTGCATGAAGGCGTCAAAATTATGTATAAAAGCGGGAGGCAGATTCAAGATCCTAAAAGGGCCCTTGATATGATAAACGATTTACCATGCTAGGAAGTTTGTTAGGCCTAAACGCGCTCTATGTCTTCTGAAATGCGATGAGCGTCGATCCTCGCGCACGGGACTGAAAATTTGCATAAGGCGCTATATTGGAAGGATTCTTCAAACTGATATAGGTGCGCTATTGCTAGTACTAGGGAACGACTGTTATGTTCTTGGTTATTATCGTTGATTATGATTATTATCACACATTAAATAAAACGTGATAATAATGAATGATATACATTGTAGACACATTTGGCTTCATGTCGGGTCATCATTTTTTTTTTTTTTTTTGCCAAACGATTGGGGGGGCACGTGCCCCCCCCGTAGCTACGCCACTGCTGCTACTACTACCACTAATACTACTACTATTATTACTACTACTGCTACTGATACTACTACTGCTACTTCTAGTACTACTATTACTACTACTACTACTACTACTACTACTATACTACTACTACTACTGCTACTGCTACTACTATTACTACTGCGACTGCTGCTGCTACTACTAATACTGCTGCTACTCCTAATAATGCTAATACTGCTACTGCTAATAATTGCTACTACTACTGCTAATAATGCTACTACTACTACTACTACTACTACTGCTATTACTAATACTACTACTATTATTACTACTACTGATACTGATACTACTACTGCTACTTCTACTACTACTATTACTACTACTACTACTACTACTACTACTACTACTACTACCACCACCACCACCACCACCACCAATACCACAACCACAACCACTAATACTACTACTATTATTATTACTACTACTACTACTATTACTACTACTACTACTACTACTACTACCACCACCACCACCACCAATACCACAACCACTAATACTAATACTATTATTATTACTACTACTACTACTGCTGCTGCTGCTACTACTACTACTATTACTACTACTACTACCACCACCACCACAACCACTACCACTAATACTACTACTATTATTATTACTACTACTACTACTACTACTACTACTACTACTACTACTACTACTACTACTACTACTACTACTACTACTACTACTACTGCTACTGCTGCTACTACTACTATTACTACTACTACTACTACTACTACTACTACTACTACTACTACTACCACCACCACCACCACCACCAATACCACAACCACAACCACTAATACTACTACTATTATTATTACTACTACTACTACTACTACTACTACTACTACTACTACTACTACTGCTACTGCTACTACTACTACTACTGCTACTGCTGCTGCTACTACTACTACTGCTACTACTGCTGCTACTGCTAATAATGCTTCTACTACTGCTACTGCTAATAATGCTACTACTACTGCTACTGTTAATAATGCTACTACTACTACTACTACTACTACTACTACTACTACTACTACTGCTACTACTACTGCTACTCAGTGGCGTAGCGAGGGTCAAGTGATTGGGGGGGCACAGCTGCGAGGGAGCGTAGCGCCCGAGGGGGGGAGGGTGTGGGAGGGGGGTGTCCCCCCTCCCACGGTAGGTAGCTTTTGCAAATTTTTACTTGAAATAATGCAATTTGGTGCATACCTTGGAAGGAAATTTGATAATACTGAATTAAAGAAATCATTTCCCTCATAATAAAGTATACACACACAATCAAACCTACGTGTACACACACACCAGACTCAAATACTCTCACGCCGTATGCTTGTCTACATTTATTTGGGGGAGGGTGTGGGAGGGGGTTCACCCCCTCCCAATTTTTTGGAAATTTTTGAAATTGGTGTTTAAAATATCACTGTAGAAGTATGGTCATTATTGTCTTCATCATTGTCTTAATCATGGGTGTTAAAATGGTATATAATAGTGAATCTACTCGTTACGTATTTTAAAACGGTAATAGCGAGGAAAGATTAATTGCCCGTGAGATGGATCCACGTGATCCTGTATACTATAGAGCCATCGATATAGTCTAGGGCATTGAGCTCCAATGGAACTAAGCAAAAGTGGAGGGGAGACATTGCGAGGAAGCGAAGCGACCGATTGGGGGAGTGTGTGGGAGGGGGTGTCCCCCTCCCACAGTAGGGAGCTTTCGTATTTTGGGGCCTGAAATTGTGCGATTTGGTGCACACCTGTGGGGAACATAATATTCCAATTTTATTTGCATTCAGCGCATATGGACCGAATTTACTAAATTTTTACTAAATTTTATAAAATTATTTTATTTTCCGATGATAGTGTGCTATAGACATGATAGATGAGGGTTTAATAAATTTCGTATATATCAGTATTTCAGAATATGCGCGCGAAGCGCGCGGCAAAAATTAAGATTTACAGTCCTTTTCAAACAAAAAAAAAAAACAGCTATGCTCGGGTCCCTTGAATTAGTTTCAGTAGGCCTATGCTCAACTGATGCAGAAATCGACTCTGGAGAAGATGACTGGTGCTCCTTCAATCATGATCATCAACAATATGCCTAGATTATGCATCATGAATTAATGGAACGGGTGCATTTGGAGTGAAGAAATTAGTAAAAGATGTTTGTCTTTACCTAGACATTTAGGACTACGTAGTGCAGCTATGCGCCTTTATAGCCTGCATGAAGGCGTCAAAATTATCTATAAAAGCGGGAGGCAGATTCAAGATCCTAAAAGGGCCCTTGATATGATAAACGATTTACCATGCTAGGAAGTTTGTTAGGCCTAAACGCGCTCTATGTCTTCTGAAATGCGATGAGCGTCGATCCTCGCGCACGGGACTGAAAATTTGCATAAGGCGCTATATTGGAAGGATTCTTCAAACTGATATAGGTGCGCTATTGCTAGTACTAGGGAACGACTGTTATGTTCTTGGTTATTATCGTTGATTATGATTATTATCACACATTAAATAAAACGTGATAATAATGAATGATATACATTGTAGACACATTTGGCTTCATGTCGGGTCATCATTTTTTTTTTTTTTTTTGCCAAACGATTGGGGGGGGGGGGGCACGTGCCCCCCGTGCCCCCCCGTAGCTACGCCACTGCTGCTACTACTACTACCACTAATACTACTACTATTATTACCACTACTGCTACTGATACTACTACTGCTACTTCTAGTACTACTATTACTACTACTACTACTACTACTACTACTGCTACTGCTACTACTACTACTACTGCGACTGCTGCTGCTACTACTACTACTGCTGCTACTCCTAATAATGCTAATACTGCTACTGCTAATAATGCTACTACTACTGCTAATGCTACTACTACTACTACTACTACTACTACTGCTATTACTACTGCTACTACTACTACCACTAATACTACTACTATTATTACTACTACTGCTACTGATACTACTACTGCTACTTCTACTACTACTATTACTAATACTACTACTACTACTACTACTACTACCACCACCACCAGACCACCACCACCACCAATACCACAACCACAACCACTAATACTACTACTATTATTATTACTACTACTACTACTACTATTACTACTACTATTATTATTACTACTACTACTACTATTACTACTACTACTACTACTACTACTACTACTACTACTACTACTACTACTACCACCACCACCACCACCACCAATACCACAACCACTAATACTACTACTATTATTATTACTACTACTACTACTACTGCTACTGCTGCTGCTACTACTACTACTATTACTACTACTACTACTACTACTACTACTACTATTACTACTACTACTACTACTACTACTATTACTACCACCACCACCACAACCACTACCACTAATACTACTACTATTATTATTACTATTACTACTACTACTACTACTACTACTACTGCTACTGCTGCTGCTGCTACTACTACTATTACTACTACTACTACTACTACTACTACTACTACTACTACTACCACCACCACCACCACCACCAATACCACAACCACTAATACTACTATTATTATTATTACTACTACTACTACTACTACTACTACTACTACTTCTACTACCACTACTACTACTGCTACTGCTACTACTACTACTGCTACTGCTGCTGCTACTACTACTGCTACTACTGCTGCTACTGCTAATAATGCTTCTACTACTGCTACTGCTAATAATGCTACTACTACTGCTGTTAATAATGCTACTACTACTACTACTACTACTACTACTGCTACTACTATTGCTACTCAGTGGCGTAGCGAGGGTCAAGTGATTGGGGGGGGGGGGGGAGGGGCACAGCTGCGAGGGAGCGTAGCGCCCGAGGGGGGGAGGGTGTGGGAGGGGGGTGTCCCCCCTCCCACGGTAGGGAGCTTTTGCAAATTTTTACTTGAAATAATGCAATTTGGTGCATACCTTGGAGGGAAATTTGATAATACTGAATTAAAGAAATCATTTCCCTCATAATAAAGTATACACACACAATCAAACCTACGTGTACACACACACCAGACTCAAATACTCTCACGCCGTATGCTTGTCTACATTTATTTGGGGGAGGGTGTGGGAGGGGGTTCACCCCCTCCCAATTTTTTGGAAATTTTTGAAATTGGTGTTTAAAATATCACTGTAGAAGTATGGTCATTATTGTCTTAATCATTGTCTTAATCATGGGTGTTAAAATGGTATATAATAGTGAATCTACTCGTTACGTATTTTAAAACGGTAATAGCGAGGAAAGATTAATTGCCCGTGAGATGGATCCACGTGATCCTGTATACTATAGAGCCATCGATATAGTCTAGGGCATTGAGCTCCAATGGAACTAAGCAAAAGTGGAGGGGAGACATTGCGAGGAAGCGAAGCGACCGATTGGGGGAGGGTGTGGGAGGGGGTGTCCCCCTCCCACAGTAGGGAGCTTTCGTATTTTGGGGCCTGAAATTGTGCGATTTGGTGCACACCTAAGACAGAAATTTCACGTAATATAAAGTATATAAGTATGGAACCAAACATACTTGTCAAAGGAGGGGGACAATCTCCTCCCCTTTCTAATGTGGGGGACATAATATTCCAATTTTATTTGCATTCAGCGCATATGGACCGAATTTACTAAATTTTTACTAAATTTTATAAAATTATTTTATTTTCCGATGATAGTGTGCTATAGACATGATAGATGAGGGTTTAATACATTTCGTATATATCAGTATTTCAGAATATGGGCGCGAAGCGCGCGGCAAAAATTAAGATTTACAGTCCTTTTCAAACTAAAAAAAAAAACAGCTATGCTCGGGTCCCTTGAATTAGTTTCAGTAGGCCTATGCTCAACTGATGCAGAAATCGACTCTGGAGAAGATGACTGGTGCTCCTTCAATCATGATCATCAACAATATGCCTAGATTATGCATCATGAATTAATGGAACGGGTGCATTTGGAGTGAAGAAATTAGTAAAAGATGTTTGTCTTTACCTAGACATTTAGGACTACGTAGTGCAGCTATGCGCCTTTATAGCCTGCATGAAGGCGTCAAAATTATCTATAAAAGCGGGAGGCAGATTCAAGATCCTAAAAGGGCCCTTGATATGATAAACGATTTACCATGCTAGGAAGTTTGTTAGGCCTAAACGCGCTCTATGTCTTCTGAAATGCGATGAGCGTCGATCCTCGCGCACGGGAACTAGGGAACGACTGTTATGTTCTTGGTTATTATCGTTGATTATGATTATTATCACACATTAAATAAAACGTGATAATAATGAATGATATACATTGTAGACACATTTGGCTTCATGTCGGGTCATCATTTTTTTTTTTTTTTTTGCCAAACGATTGGGGGGGGGGGGGGGGGCACGTGCCCCCCGTAGCTACGCCACTGCTGCTACTACTACTACCACTATTATTACTACTACTGCTACTACTACTTCTAGTACTACTATTACTATTACTACTACTACTACTACTACCACCACCACCACCAATACCACAACCACTAATACTACTATTATTATTACTACTACTGCTACTGCTTCTGCTACTACTACTACTACTACCACTAATACTATTATTACTACTATTTCTACTGCTACTACTACTTCTACTACCACTTCTACTACTACGGCTACTAATAACTACTACTCCTACGGCTACTAATAACTACTACTACTACTACTGCTACTACTGCTACTACTACTACTACTAATACTACTACTACTACCACAACTACTACTACTACTACTACTACTACTACTTCTGCTACTACTACTACTACTACTGCTACTACTTCTCCAACTACTACTACTACTACTACTACTACTACTACTAATAATAATAATAATAATACTACTACTAAACTAGGTTCCAAAAAAAACTTATCACTTTTTCAGAGCGACGCTCACTAAAATCCATAGCATCCAAAATGAGAAAAATGCGATGGAATCATTACAGGTCATTTTCAAAAAATCACAGAAACTGCTCGCTGCGAACCTCCACGAAAGGCGGTCTATTCAGAACCTTCAATAGCTATTCATTCAACTTCAAAGCGGGTTATGTAACCACTAGACTGGCTATTGTCCGCACCGAGCTCTGTGCCTGGAAGGCGAGCAGTTTCTGTGATTTTTGAAAAATTATCTCTTGCGATATCACCTTATTTTATGCTTTGTAGACTAAAGCAATCATATTTTCATGCTTTGGATTTCAATGTGCGTCGCTCTGAAAACGTGATAAGTTTCTTTTGGAACCCAGTTTAGTAGTACTGCTACTACTACTGCTATTATTACTATTACTATTACTACTACGACGACTAATACTACTACTATTATTACTACTATTTATACTGCTACTACTACTTCTACTACCACTACTACTACTACTACTACCACCACTACTACTACCACTACCACTACCACCACAACCACCACCAATATCACTACCACTACCTCTACTACTACTACTACTACTACTACTACTACTACTACTATTACTACTACTACGGCTACTAATAACTACTACTACTACTACAACTACTACAGCTACTACTACTACTACTACTACTACCATCATTTGCAAAAGTTTAAGACCACCCTTCCAAAATGCAATAACTCAAAGAACAAAACAAATTGACATTGTGCTACTGACCACTGTAGGAAACATGTTATGTAATCATTCAATGAGACAAAAGAATGCATTCCAAATTATTGAAATACCCACAAATTCCCAGGTGGTCTTAAATCTTTGCAAATGATGGTACTACTACTACTACTACTGCTGCTACTTCTAATGCTACTACTGTTACTACTACTCCAACTACTACTAGGTGTTACAAAAAACCTGTTATGTTTTTAACCCTAACCTTAACCACCACCAATACCAGAACCACTAATACTACTATTATTATTACTGCTACTACTACTTCTACTACCACTACTACTACTTCTACTACCACCACCACCACCAATACCACAACCACTAATACTACTACTATTATTATTACTACTACAGCTACTACTACTACTACAACTACTACCACCACCACAACCACCAATACCAGAACCACTAATACTACTATTATTATTTCTACTATTTCTACTGCTACTACTACTTATACTACCACTAATACTATTACTACTATTACTACTGCTACTACCGCTACTCAGTGCCGCTGCCGCTGCTACTACTACTACTACTACTAATACTGCTGCTGCTGCTACTACTACTATTACTGTTACTACTGCTACTACTACTGCTAATAATGCTACTACTACTACTACTACTACTAATAGTACTGCTGCTACTACTACTACTACTAATAGTACTGCTGCTACTACTACTAATAGTACTGCTGCTTACTACTACTACCACTACCACCACCACCAATTACCACTTACCACTACCTCGACTACTACTACAACTAGTACCACCACCACCAATACTAGAACCACTAATACTACTACTATTATTATTACTACTATTTCTACTGCTACTACTACCACTAATACTACTACTACTTTTATTACTACTATTACTACTGCTACTTCTACTACCACTACCACTACCGCTACTGCTGCTGCTGCTACTACTACTACTACTACTACTACTACTGCTGCTACTACTACTAACTGCTGCTACTATTACTACTACTGTTACTACTGCTACTACTACTACTGCTAATACTACTGCTAATAATGCTTACTACTTACCTACTGCTGCTACTACTACTACTTACTACTACTGCTGCTACTATTACTACTACTGTTACTACTGCTACTACTTACTACTGCTACTACTTAATAATGCTACTACTACGGCGACTAATAACTACTACTACTACTACTACTACCATCATTTGCAAAAGTTTAAGACCTACCCCTTTCAAAATGCAATAACTTAAAGAAAAAACAAAGTTAAACATATCATTTTTCAGACATACTTTTATTTGCAACGCATAACCTTTGTATCGCACTTGGAACTGCTGTTTGACATTGTGCTACTGACCACTGTAGAAACATGTTATGTAATCATTCAATGAGACAAAAGAATGCATTCCAAATTATTGAAATACCCACAAATTCCCAGGTGGTCTTAAATCTTTGCAAATGATGGTACTACTACTACTACTACTACTACTGCTGCTACTACTACTACTATTACTACTGCTACTACTACTACTACTACTACTACCACTAATACTACTACTACTACTATTATTACTACTGCTAATACTACTTTTAACTACCACTACTACTACTACTACTACTACTACTACTACTTCTGGTTCTAGACTACTACCCCCTGGACAACCACCCCCCGGACGATTACCCCCCGGACAACTACTCCCCTAGGACAATTACCCCCCGGAAAACTACCACCCGGACAATTACCCCCCTAGGACAATTACCCCCAAGACAATTATCCCCCAAGACAACTACCCCCAAGACAATTACCCCCCAAGACAACTACCCCCCAAGACAATTACCCCCCAAGACAACTACCCCCCAGACAACTACCCCCGGATTATTACCCCCCAAGACAACTACCCCCCGGAATATTACCCCCAGGACGATTACCCCCCAGACAATTACCCCCCCCCCCCGGACAATTGAACTCCCAAGACAATTGGCCCAAGACATCTTCCCTTAAGACCAGTGGCATAGCTAGGGTCAACGGATGGGGGGGGGGGGGGGGGGGGGAGCGATTTGGTGCATATCCTATACAGTAATATTATATGATACGTAGTTCAAGCTATGGAATCAAACATACATAATGTATGCATATTAAAAAGTGGGAGGGACAATCACCTCCACTTTCAAATGCATGGGGGGGGGGGGGGGGGGGGGGGAGGCATGTCCCCCTTCCCGTCCCCCGGGTGCATTGTGTGCATTCAATTTCGCCAATTTTGTTACCGCAGTTGTATTTAGTAGTTCAAAATCGTTTTTTGGCATTAGAATTCAATATATTGATCATTCGGAAACATTTTGTTTGCATTCGATTTAGAACGTATTTTGATTTCGAGTAAATTCGTGATTACGTAATACCGCCCTCCGGGAAATCCGTTGGCGCGATTGAATGCAAATAGCGTGTTTTTTTAAAAATTGAATGCTACAAGTGGTACATCACTAGATTGAAGAGCAAAATCGTATGAATATAATAAAATTTTGAACCAAAATTGCAAGCCTTCAGCTCAATTTCGTGAAATTGAATGACACGTTTATTGAAACGAATGAAAAGCTTACAAAATTGGCCAAAAAACATATAGAACATGTGATATGCCTAGGTCACAAATGCACCGGATGCCGCACAATCTTTTTACCTACATTTCAGATTGGAATATCGTACGATGTCTGCCAGTATATTCGTGTAGTTGCTGGCAGTCCCGTAGCATGGGGGGTGCGTAGGGCCTACACCCCCATTCAGAAAGGTACACTTGTTATCGTTCTCGGGTCTCGGGCAGCGAGCGGTCCATTTGACATTTGACGACCCCAACTCCCTGCTTACAAAACTAGAACAGTGGTCTAAATCAGCGACGGACCCGCCCCCACCCCCCACCCCCCCCCCCCCTCACACACACTTACACAACTCACCAGTGTTCCTGGTCCCGCTTTTTGCAAATACGCACCAAACCCACCCCCTTGAAAAATCCAGGGGGTGTATTCTGAAATTGTCTTTTCCCTAATATTGTATTATCTCGGTTTATGACAAAACCGGATTCTGAAAACTCTCATAACTTTTGTATTGAAAGTACTATTTTTTACTAACCCCACCCCCCCCCCCAATGAGTGGTTCTCAATTTTAGGTACTTGGTCCTCGGCTTGGAAATGTTTTACTAAATAACTCCCCCTCCCCTTTTAAAAAATCCTGGGGTGTATTCCTCGAAAATTGTCTTTTTCCCTAATATCGTATTATCTTTGGCTTATGACAAAACCGGTATTCCTGAAAACTCTCATAACTTTTGTATTATCTCTAAAAGTTTGTTAACCTCTATTAGCTGGCGCGCCTTGCCACGCATTATTGATAAGCGCGTTCGCGCAAGCAGAGGTGGAAAATGTGTATTCTGAAAACTCTCTTTTCTTTTATCTCATTATGAAATTATCATAAATTCTACTCATATGCCGAGACAGCTATGGGGCTGTATTTTCCTTTTGTTATATCTTGTTTAATAATATTTAAAGACATTTATTTGAGATTTTAAAGAGCTCCCTATGTTTGTTGTGTGTATAGGTGTGTGTACGTGCGGAAAAGTTAGAAAATACGAGTGAGGGGGAGAAAATTCCATTGATATCTAACCATATGAAAATCCCATTCTTACAAAAATACTCTTTGACCAAAATATTAATTTCTTGAACTTTGATTGAAAATCCGTGCGCGAAGCTAGTTAGATGCGCGCATTCAAAGAAAATGCGACACATACACAATTTAACCCACTGTGATTGGCTGAGGGGGCATATCAACATTTTGTAACAACAATTTTGATTGGTTAACTCAGCAATAATGGGCGTGGTCAGGGAAAGATATGATGCCCTTAAGACAATTTTCAGAATAACCGATTTATGACAATTTTAGTGGTGTATTATCTTATGGACTTATGACAAAAGATAATACAAAAGATAAGACGATTTTCAGAATACACCCCCTGGGTACACCACTGAGTACTAGTAGTAGTAGCAGTAGCAGTAACAGTAGTAGTCGTAGTAGTCGTAGTAGTCATGGTAGTCGTGGTAGCTGTCGTAGTCGTGGCAGTGGCAGTGTCAGTGGCAGTGTCAGTGTCAGTGTCAGTGGCGTCAGACGGCAGCGGCAGCGTCAGTGGCAGTGGCAGTGTCAGCGGCAGCGTCAGCGTCAGCGGCAGCGTCAGTGGCAGTGGCAGTGGCAGTGTCAGTGGCACTGTCAGTGGCAGTGTCAGTGTCAGTGTCAGTGTCAGTGGCAGTGTCAGTGGCAGTGGCAGTGTTAGTGGCAGTGTCAGTGGCAGTGTCAGTGGCAGTGGCAGTGGCAGTGTCAGTGTCAGTGTCAGTGGCAGTGCCAGTGGCAGTGTCAGTGGCAGTGTCAGTGGCAGGTCAGTGGCAGTGCCAGTGGCTAGTGTCAGTGGCAGTGTCAGTGGCAGTGTCAGTGTCAGTGTCAGTGGCAGTGTCAGTGACAATGTCAGTGTCAGTGGCAGTGTCAGTAGGCAGTGGCAGTGTCAGTGGCAGTGTCAGTGTCAGTGACATGTCAGTGTCAGTGGCAGTGGCAGTGTCAGTGGCAGTGTCAGTGTCAGTGGCAGTGGCAGTGTCAGTGTCAGTGGTAGTGTCCAGTGCCAGTGTCAGTGGCAGTGGCAGTGGTCAGTGTCAGTGTCAGTGGCATTGGCAGTGTCAGTGTCAGTGGCAGTGTCAGTGGGCAGTGGCAGTGTCAGTGGCAGTGGCAGTGCAGTGTCAGTGGCAGTGGCAGTGTCAGTGGCACTGTCAGTGGCAGTGTCAGTGGCAGTGTCAGTGGCAGTGGCCAGTGTCAGTGGCAGTGGGCAGTGGTCAGTGTCAGTGTCAGTGGCAGTGTTAGTGTCAGTGGCAGTGGCAGTGTCAGTGGTCAGTGGCAGTGTCAGTGGCAGTGTCAGTGGCAGTGTCAGTGTCAGTGACAGTCAGTGTCAGTGGCAGGTGTCAGTGGCAGTGTCAGTGGCAGTGGCAGTGTCAGTGGCAGTGTCAGTGTCAGTGGACAATGTCAGTGTCAGTGGCAGTGCAGTGGCAGTGTCAGTGGCAGTGTCAGTGGCAGTGGCAGTGGGAAGTGGCAGTGCAGTGTCAGTGACAATGTCAGTGTCAGTGCAGTGGCAGTGGCAGTGTCAGTGGCAGTGTCAGAGTCCAGTGTCAGTGCAGTGTCAGTGGCGAGTGGCAGTGTCAGTGCCAGTGTCAGTGGTAGTGTCAGTGGCAGTGTCTGTGGCAGTGGCAGTGTCAGTGTCAGTGGCAGTGGCATTGGCAGTGTCAGTGGTCAGTGGCAGTGTCAGTGTCAGTGTCAGTGGCAGTGTCAGTGGCAGTGGCAGTGGCAGTGTCAGTGCAGTGTCAGTGGCACTGTCAGTGGCAGTGTCAGTGTCAGTGGCAGTGTCAGTGGCAGTGGCAGTGTCAGTGGCAGTGGCAGTGTCAGTGGCAGTGCAGTGTCAGTGGCAGTGTTGTGGCAGTGTCATGGGCAGTGTCAGTGTCAGTGGCAGTGGCAGTGTCAGTGGCAGTGTCAGTGCAGTGTCAGTGTCAGTGGCAGTGTCAGTGGTCAGTGGACATGTCAGTGTCAGTGGCAGTGTCAGTGGCAGTGGCAGTGGCAGTGTCAGTGGCAGTGTCAGTGTCAGTGACAATGTCAGTGTCAGTGACAATGTCAGTGGCAGTGTCAGTGGCAGTGGCAGTGTCAGTGGCAGTGTCAGTGTCAGTGTCAGTGGCAGTGTCGTGGTGCAGTGTCAGTGCAGTGGAGAGTCAGTGCAGTGTCAGGCAGTGGGCAGTGTCAGTGTCAGTGTCAGTGGCATTGGCAGTGGCCAGTGTCAGTGTCAGTGGCAGTGTCAGTGCTGTGTCAGTGTCAGTGGCAGTGTCAGTGTCAGTGGCAGTGTCAGTGGCAGTGGCAGTGGCAGTGGCAGTGGCAGTGGCAGCGATCATCCATCTGTTAAATTGGTCCGGTCATCCATCCGTTAGATCAGTCCGACCATCCATCCGTTAGATCTGCAGAGGGGGAGAAAGAAAAAATGAAACATGATTATAAATTAGCTTGGTATACCCACTTGACACGACCTACCCTACAATAACGCAGCATCGATCATCAGTTCGATTATCCTTCCGTTAGATAAATCCGATGATTCATCCGTTAGATCAGTCTGATGATCAATCTGTCATATCAGCCTGATGATCCATCCAGTAGATCTACAGAGGGGAGGGAGAAAAAAAAACATGATTAGAAAAAAGCTTGGTACACACAATTGACACGACCTACCCTTCACTAGCGCAGCATCGATCATCAGTTCGATCATCCATCCGTTAGATAAGTCCGATGATCCATCCGTTAGATCAGTCTGATGATCAATCTGTCAGCTCAGCCCGATGATCCATCCACTAGATCTGTAGAGGGGAGGAAGAAAAAAAAACATGATTAGAAAATAGCTTGGTACACACATTTGTCAGACCTACCCTTCACTAGCGCAGCATCGATCATCATTTCGATCATCCATCCGTTATATAAGTCTGATGATCTATCCGTTAGATCAGTCTGATGATCCAAGTGTCAGATCAGCCCGATGATCGATCCACTAAATCTGCAGAGGGGAGGAAGACAAAAATGAAACATGATTAGAAAATAGCTTGGTATACACACTTGACACGACCTACCCTACAATAGCGCAGCATCGATCGTCAGTCCGCTCATTCATCTGTTAGATCTGCAGAGGGGAGGAAGAAAAAAAAAACACGATTAGAAAAAAGCTTGATACACACAATTGACACGACCTACCGTACAATGGCGCAGCATCGATCATCAGTGCGATCATCCATCTGTTAAATTGGTCCGGTCATCCATTCGTTAGATCAGTCCGACCATCCATCCGTTAGATCTGCAGAGGGGGAGGAAGAAAAAATGAAACATGATTATAAATTAGCTTGGTATACACACCTGACACGACCTACCCTACAAAAGCGCAGCATCGATCATCAGTTCGATCATCCATCCGTTAGATAAGTCCGATGATCCATCCGTTAGATCAGTCTGATGATCAATCTGTCAGATCAGCCCGATGATCCATCCACTAGATCTGCAGAGGGGAGGAAGAAAAAAATGAAACATGATTAGAAAATAGATTGGTACACACATTTGTCAGACCTACCCTTGACTAGCGCAGCATCGATCATCAGTTCGATCATCTATCCGTTAGATAAGTCCGATGATCCATCCGTTAGATCAGTCTGATGATCCATCTGTCAGATCAGCCCGATGATCCATCCGTTAGATCTGCAGAGCGGAGAAAGAAAAAAAGAAAACATGATTAGAAAAAAGCTTGGTACACGCAATTGACACGACCTACCCTTGACTAGCGCAGCATCGATCATCAGTTCGATCATCCATCCGTTAGATAAGTCCGATGATCCATCCGTTAGATAAGTCCGATGATCCATCCGTTAGATCAGTCTGATGATCAATCTGTCAGATCAGCCATATGATCCATCCACTAGATCTGCAGAGGGGAGGAAGACAAAAATGAAACATGATTAGAAAATAGATTGGTACACACATTTGTCAGACCTACCCTTGACTAGCGCAGCATCGATCATCAGTTCGATCATCCATCCGTTAGATAAGTCCGATGATCCATCCGTCAGATCAGTCTGATGATCCATCTGTCAGATCAGCCCGTAAGAAAATAGCTTGGTACACACATTTGTCAGACCTACCCTTCACTAGCGCAGCATTGATCATCATTTTGATCATACCGTATGGGGTACTTGATTATGCAACATTGTCTTTCTTATCAAAGGGAGAGCAGTCATGCGTTTCTTTTTCTATGGGAGGCCTTGGGGCGGGAATGTCCCAGTGTTCAGAGGATCGCTGGAGACCAAAAAGTAGCAAATTTAGGGAATGACATTGCCTCAGAAAATGGCCCTAGGATCCAAACGCTTTACCTAAAATCAATGCTCATGGTATCATTTTGTTGGAAAAAGAATGTTCTACTCCATCAAACAAAAAACAATGACATTTGGTCGATGATGTTGATAAAATTAACGATCCTAGGTGTTGCGATCTTTCTGAGACACCCTGTATAAGTCTGATGATCTATCCGTTAGATCAGTCTGATGATCCAAGTGTCAGATCAGCCCGATGATCGATCCACTAAATCTGCAGAGGGGAGGAAGACAAAAATGAAACATGATTAGAAAATAGCTTGGTACACACATTTGTCAAACCTACCCTTCACTAGCGCAGCATTGATCATCAGTTCGATCATCCATCCGTTATATAAGTCCGATGATCCATCCGTTAGATCAGTCTGATGATCCAAGTGTCAGATCAGCCCGATGATCGATCCACTAAATCTGCAGAGGGGAGGAAGAAAAAAATGAAACATGATTAGAAAATAGCTTGGTACACACATTTGTCAAACCTACCCTTCACTAGCGCAGCATCGATCATCAGTTCGATCATCCATCCGTTATATCTGCAGAGGGGTGGAAGAAAAAAATGAAACATGATTAGAAAATTGCTTGGTATACACACTTGTCAAGACCTACCCTACAATAGCGCAGCATCGATCGTCAGTCTGCTCATCCATCCGTTAGATCTGCAGAGGGGTGGAAGAAAAAAAGAAAAACATGATTAGAAAAAAACTTGGTACACACAATTGGCACGACATACCGTACAATGGCGCAGCATCGATCATCAGTGCGATCATCCATCTGTTAAATTGGTCCGGTCATCCATTCGTTAGATCAGTCCGACCATCCATCCGTTAGATCTGCAGAGGGGGAGGAAGAAAAAATGAAACATGATTATAAATTAGCTTGGTATACACACTTGACACGACCTACCCTACAAAAGCGCAGCATCGATCATCAGTCCGCTCATCCATCCGTTAGATCTGCACAGGGGTGGAAGAAAAAAAGAAAAACATGATTAGAAAAAAACTTGGTACACACAATTGGCACGACATACCGTAAAATGGCGCAGCATCGATCGTCAGTGCGATCATCCATCCGTTAAATCGGTCCGATCATCCATCCGTTAGATCAGTCCGACCATCCATCCGTTAGATCTGCAGAGGGGGAGGAAGAAAAAATGAAACATGATTATAAAATAGCTTGGTATACACACTTGACACGACCTACCCTACAATAGCGCAGCATCGATCGTCAGTCCGCTCATTCATCTGTTAGATCTGCAGAGGGGAGGAAGAAAAAAAAAACATGATTAGAAAAAAGCTTGATACACACAATTGACACGACCTACCGTACAATGGCGCAGCATCGATCATCAGTGCGATCATCCATCTGTTAAATTGGTCCGGTCATCCATTCGTTAGATCAGTCCGACCATCCATCCGTTAGATCTGCAGAGGGGGAGGAAGAAAAAATGAAACATGATTATAAATTAGCTTGGTATACACACTTGACACGACCTACCCTACAAAAGCGCAGCATCGATCATCAGTCCGCTCATCCATCCGTTAGATCTGCAGAGGGGTGGAAGAAAAAAAGAAAAACATGATTAGAAAAAAACTTGGTACACACAATTGGCACGACATACCGTACAATGGCGCAGCATCGATCGTCAGTGCGATCATCCATCCGTTAAATCGGTCCGATTATCCATCCGTTAGATCAGTCCGACCATCCATCCGTTAGATCTGCAGAGGGGGAGGAAGAAAAAATGAAACATGATTATAAAATAGCTTGGTATACACACTTGACACGACCTACCCTACAATAGCGCAGCATCGATCGTCAGTCCGCTCATCCATCTGTTAGATCTGCAGAGGGGAGGAAGGAAAAAAGAAACATGATTAGAAAAAAGCTTGGTACATACAATTGGCACGACCTACCGTACAATGGCGCAGCAGTCGGTGCGATCATCCATCTGTTAAATCGGTCCGATCATCCATCCGTTAGATCAGTCCGACCATCCATCCGTTAGATCTGCAGAGGGTAGTAGTAGTAGTAGTAGTAGTAGTAGTAGTAGTAGAAATAGAAGTAATACTAGTAGTAGTAGAAGTAGTAGTAGTAGTAGTAGTAGAAATAGTAGTAATAATAGTATTAGTATTAGTGGTAGTAGTAGTAGTAGTAGTAGAAATAGAAGTAATACTAGTAGTATTTATCATTCATATCAAACGAGAACCAGCCGAAATATACATCTACCTCTTGTTCGCACCACCTGTGCACTTAACTCCACTCGTATGCAAGCTATAAAAGAATGGAATTTATTGAGTGAAAGTATAAAATCAAGTTCAACTTTAACTCGCTTTAAATGTTTATGTAAAAATATCTCTTTAATCGATCTGTAGACACTTGTAAAAAATTAATGAAAAAGTATGAAAAGTATAATGTCACCTTCAAATCAAATTAATTCTCATTTGACGTTATATGACCGAAGTGTAACTATACTTTGTGTGTGTGCATGTTTGTGTGTATTTTTATATTCTATTTTGTTTTATTATTGTTCGTTTCTTTAGGGTATATGAATTGAACATTATTTTATAGTTTGCATGTATAAGCGGGCCCTGTCAATAAGCATTTGCTTCCTTTGGGCCCGAATCATTCATAATTTTGTAACTGTATAATTATATTTTAAACTTTGTATATATATTGTACATATTGTTTATGTTTGATTGAATAAACTGGAAACCAAACCAAGTATTAGTGAAAGTAGTAGTAGTAGTAGTAGCAGTAACAGTAGTAGCAGTAACAGTAGTAGTAATAATAGTAGTAGTAGTAGTAGTAGTAGTAGTAGTAGTAGCAGAAGTAACAATAGTAGCCATAGTAGTAGTAGTAGTAGAATAAGAAGTAATAGTAGTAGTAGTAGTAGTAGCAGTAGAAGTAGTAGTATTAGTAGTAGTAGTAGTAGTAGTAGTAGTAGTAGTAGTAGTAGTTGTAGTAGTAGTAGTAGCAGCAGAAGTAGCAGTAGTAGTAATAGTAGTAAGCTAGTAGAAGAAAGTCTAGTTATGCAAGTAGTAGTAATGCAAGTAGTAGTAGTAGTAATGGTAGTAGCAGCAGTAGTAGCAGTAGCAGTAGTAGTAGTAGTAGTAGTAGTAGCAGCATAAATAGTAGTAATAATAGTAGTAGTATTAGTGGTAGTAGTAGTAGTAGCAGAAATAGCCGTATTAGTAGTAGTAGTATACGTAGTAGTAGTAATAGTAGTAGTAGTAGTAGTAGTAGTAGTAGTATATGCAGTAGTAGTAGTAGTAGTAGTAGTAGTCGTAGTAGTAGTAGCAGTATTAGTAGTGGTAGAGGTAGTGGTATTGGTGGTGGTAGTGGTGGTGGTGGTGGTGGTGGTGGTAGTAGTAGTAGTAGTAGTAGCAGTAGCAGTAGCAGTAGTAGTAGTAGTAGTAGTAGTAGTAGTAGTAGTAGTAGTAGGACTGGGGTACTACTCAGGGGCCGCGGAACCGGGGGGGGGGGGGAACTTAAAACAAAGAAATACATAAGCACATAATAATAAGTATAATAACAGCCCAAATGTATTCAGCCCCCCTCCACTTTCAAAATCTTTCCGCGGCCCCTGCTACTAACTGCAAATAAACAAAATAATTATGATCAACTCAGAAATGTAATTATGATGTCACGTTTTGGATAGATAATGTTTGCTTTGTAAACACCCTTTTCCATTCGATAAGTTCGCTTGATAAGTATTGGCTATTGATATTATCAATATATTGTTGTGGAACACTCATTTACGGGTAGGCATTTAAGCTTCTAAACAGGATACACTTCAACAATGTGACCCACCTATGATCTTACCCATGAACAAATTGTAACCATGATGAATTTCAAAGCAATAATACTAATACCTGTAACGATGGTATTTTAAACAGTTCCAACATACTCGTAATTGACAAAATGTTGTATTATTCTGTACCCTTTCTGACGGTTGTCAAACGCCCACTAAAATTACACTTGTCTTATAGTCCATTATCTAAATGAATTCGGTTTTAATCATTATTTACACTAAACTCTGATCTGATGGCAACCGGGGGGCGGGGGGGGGTATGCGGGTGGTGAACCACACAAATTGGGGAGCGAGGGAATGCATATAAACCCACACACACACACACACACCCACATACTTTTTTCTTTTTTGTTGCGTTTTACCTGTGCAGAAGATGCCATTTCATTCGTAGCCAGTATTGCAGGTGCATGTAAAGGACCCATCCATGTTCATACACATGGCTTCGGGTGCACAGTTATTATCAACACTGGAGCTACATTCATCATCATCATCTAGATGGTAGATAAAAAAGGAAACATTAATTAATTTATGAAATGGAAACGAATATTATATATGACAGACTCACAAGAGACAAATTAACGTCATTTAGAAACACTATACCCTACATGTCATATACAAACACAAAATGACTAGTTGCGCAATAATGATCATTCACACAGAAACATTATACCGAAAACATTACTTTGAGTCAAAGAATTTTTGTTCCAGTGAATTTTTAGTGACACACGCAATGCAGGTTGCAATTTGTGTCAATTTATGCAAAGTGGTTGCCTGAACGATCGCTCTCCTGCCTGTCATAGCATCAAAGTGCATAAAAAAAATTGTGTTTTTTAGGCCCAACCCTGACAAATAATGAGCCCGTACGCATATGTACTGACAGATATGACAGTCATCAGGAGGGGGTGTCACTAAACACTACAATCGATTTTAGGATCGATTCAATATAACAATCATTACATAACATCGATGCTATCATCGATTTAGAGTTAGTGAAACACCTCCACTCATTATGAAGCAGCACCCTCAAGCATACTACCTTGACAGGATGTTCCGTCCCTGCTGTATCCAGCTCGGCAAGCACAGCTGAAGTTCCCTTCGGTATTGGAACAATCCGCATTCGGGTTACAGTTGTCCGTCTGCTGCTGACACTCATCAGTGTCTTTCTGACAAAACAGAAAAACATGATGATACTTTAAACCAAAGTTAATTTGAAACTTGTTTGTGAACATAGAGACTAATGGAACATCAGGTTGTGCATGTTCCAAGAATAACTAAACGATTGGTTATTATTTAGAGCTTTAACAATCAATATAATCCTAAATTAATATAATTGTTTCCCAATAAGTTCTTATCTTCTCAGAATAGCTCTTAAATTGCATGTTCTTCATATAGGACTATGATATCACCACAATGACATATATATTGGGCTTGCAAAAGGAGTGCATTATATCATAAGCAGGGAGCTTTCAATACTTCATGTAAAACAGAAATATATATATTCCCCCAAGAAGTATAATTTGCGATGTCGTATTTCTTCATTTGTTTTAATTTATTTTAATTTGTTTTAAATTTAAATAATTATGACATTTTGAAATCATGGAGTGCCATAAAAGCGATTGTCAATGTCTCGCAGGCATCATTTGTTTATTTCGTGGTATTTTCAGTAGTGATTGCAATATTTACCGCTGCAGTTCTTTATGTTAGCATCCAGGCCATACCCATCATCACAAGCACAGCTGAACGACCCTGCCGTGTTGGAGCAGTTCATCTCACACAGATCAAGGGTGTCGCTCACTTCAACATAGGTGTGAACATTTTGGCCGGTCTCGAGACCATTATTTAGCTGTCTCGACTGTCATTAACATGGTCTCGAAGTCGAAAATTTGCGAAAAACTTTCCATGACTCCCCCCCCCCCCCCTCCCCCTGCTGACAGGGTTTTATCAACCACTTGGTCCTGGTCTAGGCTTTTAAAATTTGGACTGGACCTGTTCTTGCTCCGAAATTTGGGACCGGTATCGGTCTCGAAAATGTTGAAAGTACTTGGTCTTGGCCTCGAATTTTTTTTATGGACAACCCCCGCCCCCCCCCCCCCCCCCCACTGAGAGGTGTTTTTAACTCAACGTACTTGGTCTCGGTCTCAAACATTTTGAAAGTACTATTTTTTACTAACCCCCCCCCCCCCCCCCCCCAATGAGGGGTTCTCAATTTTAGGTACTTGGTCTCGGCTTGGAAATGTTTTACTAAATAACCCCCCCCCCCCTCCCAAAAAATCCTGGGGGTGTATTCTGAAAATTGTCTTTTCCCTAATATCATATTATCTTTGGCTTATGACAAAACCGGTATTCTGAAAACTCTCATAACCAACGAACGTTGAGGGCGGTAAACACGAGACCGTGCACAGAAATACAATATAAATACTAGAACCCCAGAGATAATACAAAAGTTATGAGCAACGAACGTTGAGGGCGTGCGTGTTGCCTCGAGGCACAGAAATACAATATAAATACTAGAACCCCAACTGAATAAGCGTATAGCGTTTTAACCACAGAGATAGGCCACACCTTTATCAGCAAGTTTTTGAAAATACGCACCGAATGCCATGCAAATGAGGTAGTACGTCAAAGTTTGTTCATTTGAATAAATTACCATACGTGGATTCATTGGATAAATTAACACATTACGCAAAAAGCTAAAGTAATTACGCATTGCGCACTTGCAGTTGCCATGGCATTTAAACACGCACTTCTCAGCAAAATTGCGCTTCATAATACCAAAGACGCTTAAGTATTCTAATTCATCTCTATTATTTTAATTACGCGCAGTACTAACAGTTACGCGATGTCATGTATTTAATTGCGCACAGTCAAGAAACAGGGGATTTCCCTACTAGGATCAAAATATTGTTTTTCATTGTGACGTCATAACAGAGGCATATCATAAATTCGTGCGTGATAATTGTGAAGTTCGCGCCCGCGCATTATTATGAATGAATTTACGCTAATATTACCATGGCATCCAGTCGAATTAACATAAAAATCGGTGGTTCTCTTCATTAAAAATTTGGCCAACTTCCATTTTGAGTTGGGGGGGCCTGAGACCGTGTTGCCTTCAGGAAGGTCAACTCGTATATTGTTATACACGCAGTCTAAGAGAAATCGCGAATTATTTTTTGTGACCATTTCGAAGGGTGCCCCAGTTGACAGTAACGTTTTTCGGTAGATTGTAGATTTGATAAATAGACCAGAAGTCCGATTTTGTACAGATTGACACTAAATATATAATTTTGTTTGACATTTCATGTATATGGGAATTTTTTACAAAATCGCTCATTCCAATCATAGTCTTATTAAAATAAACCGCATCGGCATTTTCATGATGATAACAATTTTTGTCGGCAAAACTGTGTGTACAAAAACCGTTTGTGAGTGAGGATGACGTATCGAGATAATAGGGAGTTTTCGCTTATGTGAACGAGAACGAGTTTCCTGTCCTAGAACGACCGTTTCAGGGTGGCCCAGAAATAACGGAACGGGGTATTTGCCATTGTGATAATATGTTCACTGGATAGATAATCTTTTTAAAAGAAATTCGTTATTCCGAACACCCAAACAAAAACATTACTGTTGATGATATCAAAGTTCTTTTTAAAAGATTATCTATCCAGTGAACCTAGTCGGTATATTTCTTTATAATGGAAAGTACCCCGTTCCGTTATTTCTGGGCCACCCTGTATAAGCAAATAATATGCGTATGACGTAATACTCCACGTTGGCACTGTTTAACAATAGTAACTAGGTGCAACACGGGATTTTTTTTCGGAATTCTGTTCAGGAAACTCCCCTTAACAACCCAAAAAAAGTCCCAAGAAATCGGAGTTGCGGAAAGTGGTTTAATTTGCATAATATGCAAATTAGGTATTGTTTGAAAGTAAAAATATGAAATTAATTGTTAAAAAATATGTATATACTATATTAATGCCAAAAACGTATGGCAACCCAATATTGGTATCCCAAACTACACGATGAACACACGTCCGTTCTAATAATAGCTACCTAATTTGCATAATATGCAAATTAAGTTCTAAAAAAAAGACAATATTGCATATTTGTTTACAAAATGGGCTTCATTGATAGGATGCAAATGAAAAAGTATCTTTTTAAACGTCAGATATGAAAAAGGGTAAAGTTTGACATACAATCAAAACATTAATATCAAAGTAATTTGCATAATATGCAAATGAGCTATTGTTTAAATGGACCAATGAAGTTCTGTATTTTTTGAAATTTAGATGTATATGATATAAGCTAGAAAAGTTTGCGAATCTTTTATCCAAAGCTAAGATACTAAAACGCACATATATCAGTACTAATAGTACCAATATAATTTGCATAATTATGCAAATTAAGTTCCACAAAAGACAGATAAAATAACAATAATAATAATAATATTAATATAGAATTTATAGAGCGCCATGAATCTGGGTGCCCTATTCAGAGGCGCATTATTACCCTTGCAATTGGTCATCAGGTACAGTTCAAACCCGCATACCTATCTTGTGCACCATCTCAACTCCCATGGGAGCATACTAACCAAATTTAAGATGCCCTATGATGTAGATATTTCGTATTCTGAAAACAAATACAGACTTTATTGAGTGAATTCAATTGATAAAGCCTCTATTGTCAAGGTCGGTAATGACAAAGTTTATGGCACCAATGGAAGCAAGACAATCCATCCATTGTGATGCAATTTGCATATTATGCATCTATATAATTATCAAACCCTGCCAAAAGTAGGTCATCACAATGAAGGTTCATCTACATTGACTTACGATTGATCTTGACCCATAACTTATAATGCAAATTCTTAAGCCAGAGTTTGAAAAGTACGTGATCCAGGATTTTAGTTTCTTTGATGTCATGTCAAATGTCGATTACTTGTTTAGCACCAAAGATTTATATTGATGGACGACAACCGAAACGTTGATCATGTGGAGCAGGAAGACATACACACTGTAATTTGATTATTGTCAAAATCATATTGATTAGATATTTGTTGATGAAAAACAAGGACAAACAAATGTATGTAAGGATAACATACACATATAATACAATTACGTTAACCGTCATGTACAATTGTGCTAATTCACAAGACTGGAATATCTCACACAAGATGTTGTATCAATGATATTTCAAAATTATACTAAATAAACCTTTTATAGCTTATTTTTACAAGGGAAACAGATACTTTGACAAGAACTTACACGATAAACTTAGTTAGGTTTGAATAAGTGACACATCAACAAAGCGATGAAGAGGACATGGACAGTGGTTTCAAAATAATAACATATTTAAAGCAGCATTATCAATAGAATATGAATGATGACTAAGTGAAATGTAGATGGCACTCAATATCATGTTTGAGCGCATTCAAGAACAAAGAAATATGGTCAAACTCATTTGTACAAACCTGTTAAAACAAATGCATGTATATTGAATACGATTAAAAGTAGACACACTCATTAATCATAATAACTGTATGTATAATAACAAGCGCATTTGAACATTCTATATGGAAAATGCGCTATATAAATGCATTATTATTATGGACAGCAGGACAATGTCCTATTCATTACACTTTATTTGAAAGCAAGATGATATATTCTATTTAGATAAATATGTATGAAGCAGTCCTGGAGAAGGCAGGGATTATAATTTGCCGATTTCAAGTTTGATTTATAATATATTTTGATAAACAAACAAAAATAGAAGTAACTATAAATTATGACCGCTTAAATGCATGTGTGAGTGCAACATCTACGTTAGAAACAAATAATAAGTCGCTAAACATGTTCTTATAGGTTATGATATAACAAACTTATCGTAAGCAGGATTAATGTATACAAATATGATTCTGAAGTAAGTTCGGTATAATTACAATAATGCCAGTGTTTATTATATACATGTAGAACCATTGATATAATGTTATGATGACAACTAATGAAATCAATTTATAATCATCCAGGGGTGTCGATCCGTTTTTGAGATTGGGGGGGGCGAAATTTGAAAAAGATTTCCAGAGTGACCACTGAGAGAGCTAAAAGCCCCACATTGGCATGCCCGGAAGTTTTATTATGCGCTCATTGAAAGTGTCTTGATGGCTCGAAGACCTGACTTTGGGGGGCACCCACATTTGGGGACAATAATGGGGGTCCAGGGGGCGGAGCCCCCGGAAGCTTTTAGATTTCAGACATTTGCTCCTAGCAGGGGTGTTAACATTGTATAAAATAGTGAACCTACTCATAACGTATTTTTAAAGAGCATAGCGAGGAAAAGACTGAGCCTTGCATGAGATGGATCCACGTGATCATGTATACTATAGAGCCATCGATATAAGGTCTAGGGCATTGGGCTCCCATGAAACTATATAAGCAAGAGCGTCAGCAATTTCTCAAAAGTGTAGGGGAGACATTGTGAGGAAGCGAAGCGACCGAGCGGGGGAGGGTGTGGGAGGGGGTGTCCCCCTCCCACAGTAGGGAGCTTTTGTATTTTGGGGCGTGAAATTGTGCGATTTGGTGCACACCTGAGACAGAAATTTCACGAAGTATATAGGTATGGAACCAAACATACATAATGACAAAGGGAGGGGGACAATCTGCTCCTTTTTCAAATGTGGGGGGACATGATATTCCAATTTGATTTGCGTTCAGCGCATATGTACCGAGATGAATTTATTTTCTGTGACGGTGTGCTATCTATAGATGAGGGTTTAATAAACTTCGTTTGAGGTGTGCGTTTGAGAAATTACGCTGCCCAACACATTTCAAAAGGTGAGTTCCCGCAACCCAAATGAAACTTGCAATATGAGAAACTGTATGCGCGCGAAGCGCGCGGCAAAAAAGAGATTTACAGTCCTTTTCAAACTAAAAAACGGCTATTTTGAAGATTAATTATTGATAAATGTGTCTTTCCCCTCTTTGGCATTATATCACTCAATTGTTTTTTCCTCATTTTCGTAATTATTGGGGTGGCGAAATGACATGTTCGCCCCCCCAATATTTGCATTGGGGGGCGACCGCCCCCCTGCCCCCCCCCCCCCCCAGGATCGACACCCCTGTAATCATCATTGCTATCAAATTAACGATAAACAAACACAACACAAAACTCACTTACATATAATAACTACCAGGCAAATAAAAATATATTACAACGGGATTACAACAAAAAAGAAAACTTGTGCATACATAAATAACCAGGGCGACATGTCCTAACTGTATAATATAATAACGAACTAAGGAGTGTGTTTTCTAAAGAACAAGAACATTTACCAGAATGAAAGTACGTTCCGGAGTATATTTTCACATAAATGTGAAATCATTATCACATCATTTCAAAACATGTGGTAAGCAGATTTGAGTTGTCTTTATAAAATGACAAGAGGATGTTACATAGTTATATTTTTAAGAAATATTTTAACATTTCTGGTCATTTCTGTTTATTTAGGTTTTTATTATTTTTTGGGCCAATGAAGGAGCGTTCTCGTCGCGGCCCCTGTCGGGTGAAAACCTGCGAATCCTTCAATTTTACTGCACTATAAGATTTGAAAAAAAAACAAAAAAACATTTATGTTTTAAAACTAGATAGTTTGTTGTATCTTTTCAGTTCAATTCCTGTTCCTCAGATAAGGGGAAACAATCTTTAAATGACCATCATTCTCGCTGTCGACTTTCATGTTAGCATGCAATGATGCAATTGACTTGTACGGACAACATGCCATTATGTTTGCTGAAATTGGAAAGAAAATTTCTGCTGTTACGTTTTTTTTAAACAGTTTTAAAACCTAGAATGTTATAATATAAAAAAGGCTAAATTATTTGCATTGTTCAAAGCAAGTTACGTTATTATTATTTCTCGTTATCATATGAGCAGTTATGTCTTTACTTAGAAAACCGTACACATAACTATATACCAGTTTGACCTGTTATGTTTCTAAATGCAAATCTTCATTGAAATTTCGTTGTACCAATGAAACGATAGCTAATTTCCATGTTATGCAAATTGAAATATAAATGGGAATCTACATGTATATGCAGATAAATACTAATAAAAAGGAATAATATCCCCAATTTATGTAGCATATATATATCACGATTGATGAGTCCATAGATGTGTTCGTTGAACTTGGTACAAATTGATTACCATTCTGTAGCCTATAGTTTTCATTCATTTGTAAATGCAAAGTTACATCGAAACTAAAATGATCAGTAACCGTTTCAATAGCTCATTTGTATATTATGCAAATCACTTTATTTACAGGCCTACTGTTTTGGTAGGATGTCTAACAAAAATACTTGGTACTACTGACCTGAAAAATATAGGTTTTATCGTTTGTATTCACTCAATCAAGTCCGTTTTTTGAAAAAAATGTGCAATATTTTACCATTTTGTGGACATTAATTTGCATATTATGCAAATTATATGCAAATTATATGCAAATTATGTTGAACTGATAATATTCGTGTCACCGTGTGTTATGGTATATTGGCTTTTGATACAAGATGTGCACACTCTTCTGGCTATGATAGTTCATCTAGATTTTAAACAATACAGAACTTCATATTGATCCAATCAAACTATAGCTCATTTGCATATTATGCAAAGTACTTTCATGCTAATGTTTCGATTGCGTGTCACCCTAACCTATTTCATATCTGACCTTAAAAATATAAAGGCTTTATCATTTGCATCCACTCGATCAAGTCTATTTGTTCAACAATATGGAATATTTGATTTTTGGGGGAAACCTAATTTGCATATTATGCAAATTATGTAGTAATTACTAGTACGGGTATGCGTTCATCGTGTACTTTATGATCCTAATATTGGGTTGCCATACTTTTCTGGCGTCAATATAGGTTATAAATATTTTTAAACAATTAATTTCATATTTTTACATTCAAACAATACCTAATTTGCATATTATGCAAATTAAACCACTTTCCGCAACTTCGATTTCTTGGGACTTTTTTTTGGTTGTTAAGGGGAGTTTCCTGAACAGAATTCCGAAAAAAAATCCCGTGTTGCAATTTTGCCGAGGTCAAGACCATATATTGACTGGACTATATTGTTCAGTTTGCCAACGGGGAGTCTATACCGTACGTCATACGAATATTATTTGCATACATCACAGAAGCGGTCTATTGGATGTAGTCAACCCGTGCTGTTCACTACCTGTTCGCTGCCTTTGAACCATTTTCGTTTTTAGTTAACGCGCGTTCACAATGACGTCGTTCCCTTCTACACACAATCATGACAAACACTCACACACACCTTACACTTTCAAACATACACATGCGCAAACACACGACCCGACTGAATTATTCAAACTCCAACACAGACACACACACACATACACGCATTCAATCACACAAAACACACACACACTTACACACACGTATACTCACACGCACAAACATCCACTCCCGCACGCACGCACGCACTCGCACTCAAACAAACAACAATGCACACAAACACCCCACACATGCGCTCACACAAACACAAACCCTTACACACGCGTATAAACACAAACACAACATTAATAAAACTCCCACACATACGCATACAGATACACAACACACACCCACACAAACACAAACACATGAATGCACACTCACAAATGCACACAAACACCCACAAACGCACATCCACATAAACACAAACACACGCACGCACACTCATCCACGCGAGCACTCAAACAAACACAAACACACGCACACACTCAAACAAAAACCCATACCCGTACACATACGCAGATACACACACGCATGCAGGCACTCGCATTCCAACAAACACAAACACACACACACTCAGAAAAACACACACACACGCACACACGTACACAAAGCAACACACGGACACATTCAAACACACACGCATACACCAGTTACATAATCCACCACACATACACATACACACGTATAAAACACACACACACACACATATACATGTTGATACTTCTCTGATTACGTAATTCTGAAGACGGTGCACTGGATTTTCCGACGAACCTGAAATCGGGCATGAACTAGTGCTCAGATTGGCCAGACGACGAGAGAGAACGTAAGTGACGTAATTTCTCGCCTAAATGACGTCATTTCTTCTAGATGGGGCCACAAATATGGGTGTTCACTGCAGTTTGGGGTACAATTGTTTTACTTGGCATACAAACTCCTTGAATCAAAAGAAGGAACATTTATCCAAAGAGACACTCTGTATATCAATTATGGAAATTAGGCCTAATTTGCATAGATACAGAGTGTCTCTTTTGACAAATTTTCTTCTTTTGATCCAAGGAGTATGTATGCCAAGTAAAACAATCGTACCCCAAAATGCAGTCATGGACCCCTTAACCACCCCACTACTCGTCGTCTTCAGGTTTGCGAAAAGTCCGTATTAAGCAGACGACAACAACGAGCATTCTCAAAATGCCGGAATTGTATTTGTATGCTATTTATTCCTGTCTTAGACTTAGAATAATTAACTGACGTTAGCGTATAACATCATTTAAACTAGAACTAGACTCTGTGGCGACTCTGCCGATTAAGCACATTAATGTGCTTTATTTAAAACAAATTTGCGACTTACTCTTGCCCATTGATTGGCATTGACATTGTATACGATAGTGACCGGCAAGTGACTTCGCGATACGGTGTCTGAGAATGAGCTACGCCGGTCGGGTCGGCGGCAGGCGAGGCTAGGCGTCTGCCGCTCATTCACCGGGCTTCTGCTCCGGCTCTGACTCGACGCTAGCTCATCTTCATGCAGTCAGTCTCGGTCCCGCGTCTCGGTCTTTATACGAAAGCGGTGGTTTTATTTTTACCTTATAATGTATGGCCTACTTTGTATCATTATTGAACTTGAAGGAGATCCAGTTTATCAATTTCAACCCAAATCATGTCACTTAGTCTTGTTCTTGGAAATTTCACCTCAATCTTTGAGTCTTGTATTGACTATTGGACCTTTTTACTCGCTTGAATTTGATACCTGTTTTTGTTGGTCAAGTAAGTTTTAAAAAAAAGAAATGTCTAGCTTAGACGTAGCCTAGGCAGGCTAGTAAAGTAGTAGATAGGTATTAGCCTTAAGCCCTTATTTGGGGTAATAGTACGTTTGACCAGGTTTAATTACATTTAAATTAGATCTGGTTTGCAAAACAAAAAGAAAAGTCAATTCAAATCATGTGCAAATTGCATTTTTTTTGTAGGGGGGGGGGGGGGGGGGGGTGGTATAAGGCTATCCAACCCCAAAGGCATGTACATAGTTGCCTGCATCAACCAGTATGATCATGAGTGGGGAGAAATTAGCTAAAATAAACATGGTGTCCATTCTTAAGGAGTGTAGGCTTACTTATTTGAACCCCTTTATTAATTTCATTGAATATGTGGTCATGATTGCATTGTAGATGTATTAAAGGGGGTTTAATGCCTAAAATAGATATAATTATTTTGTAAATCTTTACTCCAGGAACTCAACAAAAAAAGGAAGCTAGGCAGCGTAAAAGGAAACTGGCATAATACTTCCATTTTGTTTCTCATTTGGGTAAAGGATGGGGGTGGTCCAGAATCAAGCATTTAATATTCCAGTGAATAGATGTCGATGTCTTATTCCTCTTCCAATAAAGTGCAGCTTCATAATTTACATCAATTTCTTTAATCACCATCAATCATAGCCACCTTTCAACTAATCATTTAACAGGAGGGGGTCAAAATAGTATAGAAAACATACATGTTTTGCAATGATTTTACAAAAATATCCTGACCTGAAGGGGAAAATATAAGACTATCATGCCACACTTCATACACCATGTTAGTTAAGAGGAGCTCTCCAATCAGGAATTCCACCATGACACTCAACATCATCCACTAACCATTATCACCACAATCAGTGTGCCAACAAAATAACAAATATCTCTCATTTAGCTTCAATTTAAAAATAAGAAATAAACATTAGAAATCAAAGTAATAAGATTTGTTCTTGAATTATGATATTTCATAGATTATTTTGTTTGCAATATTGAAAGTTGTAGATGGATGCAAGCAAAAAATGCAAGTAAACCATTCATTGATAAAAATGTGGCTTTTGCATGAATCTATTTATCTACACACCGAGACCAAGTTTGTAATACATTATAATTTGACTGTAAATCAAATGAATGAGTGAGAGTTGAATAGATTTAAACATGATGTCCTCTTTTTGAAAGACAAAGCAAATGGTTGAGACTTGAGAGATAATTATAATATGAAGAAAAAACATGTTTTTAAAGCTAGCCTGATAGTGATAAGGTTAGGGCTTGGAAATGTAATCTCTGCATGCATGTTGAGGTAAATTGAAGGCTGGTCGTCTAAACCACCAATAATTACACATCGCACCATTCGTTTCAGTTAAGAATGCATTCTTTCATGCATCGTTTATTGAACTCGTTGGGAGAGTATATGAAAATCAGCTTGTATGTACACACTGGTTGTATACAGAAAGTGCATGCCTAAAGCTGTGCATGCCTAAAGCTATGCATGCACCCCATGCACATCACATGTACAATGCAATTGCAGTCTACATAATTTATGTTGTTTACAAGTTCAACAACAGGTCACTGTTTGACCTACATTCAGTTAGGCAAATCTAGAATTGTCTAGACTGCAACTAGTCTGGGTTTTCCTACGAAAATACACCGCGCTGGTGGACTGTACCAAAATGGAAGAAAAAGACCCTAATAATATACTACAGAAAATACCTGGGAACATTTTTAAAATTCAGATCTTGAAATAACAAAAGGTTGTAACAGACATTTCATCAGTCTAACTAAGATCTTTTGCCAATCTGTAAAGTGAAACCTTGTTATAACGAGCATGATGATTCTCAGATAGCCTTGGGTTTAAAGCAATTACCTCACTATATCATTATCAGGTAACTTATGTGATAACAGGTCTCCTTATAAAGAGGTTCCACTATAATAATGATCAATTTTCACAAACAAAATATTACATCTATTCAGGTTTGCCTACAATGAAAGTGATTCAATCAATTTTGTTATGGGGCGATTTTATCATTTTTCTTTTAACTTGATCATGAGGAAAATGGAAATCTATAATATAGATTCAGAATAGAAAAGAAATGAGCCTGAGGGTTAGACAAAAATGGAAATATCATTTTTCTTGCATCATTTTAATTCTTTATCACTGCAAAATAATGATTTCACCAACTAAAATGACTAGAGACGTCAACTTTTGCAAGGTCATGCTCTATAAGTCTCTAACCTCTGAGCTACATGGCACTCCTTCAAAGATTCTTCCTCAATGCACATACTAGACGGGTTCAGGAAAGTACCACTATGAGATGCATTCTAGCTCAGTGCAGGTTAGAACACAGTAAAGCAATTGACAGGTCTTAGGTAGAATCATATAAGCCTATTTTCTATGCTCACTTTCATTAAATTAATTTATTTCTGATCAGTTCCCATATGTTTGGATTTAAAAGAATTAGGAATGCCTAATTTTGTTACAGTGGAACTTTTTATACCAAACTTCATTATAACGAGGTACCTGATATAGCATGGTTATTTGACAGGTCCAGGGTTTTTTTTTTTTTTTTAAAGCCCTGATACAATGAGATATCTAAAGTAACACAGTAAATTCAGTAGGTCTGATGTGCTCATTATAAAGAGATTTCACTGTATTACCAAGTTCAAGAAGCTGGCAGTATTACACACATCATTCATGGATCATCCCCTCCTCTTGATGAAATATGAACAGCTCTAACAGCAAAGCATGATTATGTATTTTTAAACTAACATAACACACACAGAGAAAGATTGTTAGACTATAGATAGCAATTGCACTTTCAGCCCATTTATTGATTTTGGTATAACATATTCTCGAGTCCATGGAAAACAGAGTGGAGTATTTTTAGGGAACAGTCATGAATGAGTTAATATTAATAAAACTTTATAAACTTTAAAATAAATTGTCTTGACCTCAAAAAGCATGTAGAGTAATAACAGTTATCAACAAAAATTACCAAAACATGCAAATAAATTGAATAGGAAGGTGACAAATGATATTGAACACAATGAAGAAATTTGTTTGAATTATTTATACAGCTTAAAGTTTAATCATTCATTGCCACAAACCAATAAAAAAATTCACTGAGAAGTTGATCTCCGAGATATTTAGGATGTATAATACCAATAAATAATGAATTCAAAATATGAAAAGAAAAACTTGAATGGCCTTAATTATTCCTCTTATCCAAATTAATACTTAATTATAAATAACGGGAAAAAAGCTAACCTATGAAGAAAAAAAAGAATCCTGCACAAAAATTAGTGGGATGATTAAATTATAGTAGAAAGAATACCTGTGCCTGTGGATAGCTGACTAGCTGTGCATAGCGAGTAAAGAACCGGCAGATAAATAATCCTGAAGTACCACTGTAACACCAGCCTATCATCAGTCGCCAGTCCTTGTTGAACCACATCCTCAAAATATTGCTATGAGATGAAAAAAATATAACATTCATAAGAAAAAATATTCACTTAATTTCACTAACATGTTCTTGATGTGGAATGAAAATACTAGACCAAAATAGTAAAAAAAAAAATCTGTTCAGAGAGTACAAATTAGTAATTAGCTCCTGAAAACAGTGAAATGACAAACGAGCTCCTGTAGTCTCAGAACTTAAAAAATGCAAAATTTATTGATTGACTTTAGGGTTTAAACTAATGATTACTTTTAGGTACTACATTTACTTTTCAGTCAAGAGCCAGTTAAGTAAACGTACAAAAAAAAATCCTTGAAAAGAAGTTTTTCATTACTTTTAATATAGACATTTCTTGGTCCATCATTTTTTATTGTCATCAATGATTTAGAATGGGCTACAAACGATACATCCTAAACGTGCAATCAGAGTCAGGGGTTGAAAAAAGAACATCAGCTAAAAATGTGAATTAATGCTTTCCAGTACGTCTGGGGAGGGGCTGGCATGTGTTTGCAGGACAAATTGAATGTCAGTGCAGTGGCTGGAAGAAAACAATTAGCCAGGCCTAGGGTCAGTCTCTCACTCTCGGAATCTTTCTTGTTTTTAATTTAAATTTAAATAAATTAACCAGGCAGGAGTCGGGACCGCAATAAAAATCAATGATTAATAAATCATTGAAATATGCTAGGACAAGTCAACTGATCTTTCTAAATCTAATGTGATTAAACATTACCGGTTCTTGGATTATCTAAGGTAGATGGCAAACCATCGTTTTAAGGCCGAGTATATTAGTCCAGATTGTCGAGACGGCCAGAGAAGCCGAGTATGAGAGAGGGACACCTTAGCCTAGCTTCGCCTGCCGACAAGACCGGCGTGGCTGCACTTCTAGTTCTAGTTCTAGCCCACCGGTGAAGTTACCGAATTTTACTTTTAGAAGTTCAGCACTTGCATGTCTTTGTTGCCATCCATTATTCAGTCTTAGAGTTAGATCGACAAAATGAATCGTTTTCATGACATTGCCTATTTTACTGGTTATTTTAGTAATGGAATGGCCGACAGTAAGAGACTGAAATTAAATGTTAAAAGATGCCACAAAAACAAAAGTATTATCGATCTATTCCAGCCGCGCCCCCATCTCAGGCTCAGACCAGTTCCACTTCCAAATATTTCTTTCAAATTAATAGGCCTAATGAAAATGAACTCACAAACTAGTTTCAGATATTATTTCAATCAAATTGTCGACATGATGACAAGTAGACACAATCTATAAAATAAGGTATTACAGCATTTAAAAATAAAATCGACTTACTATTTTGTGAAAGTTGGATTCCGCCGTTCAACAGCTGTACGTTGTCGTCTGCTATTTTAAAAGGCTCAGTCACTATTGTGATTTGTACACACAGTTGAAATGCCAAATATGTGTAATAACTTAGGAATGCCGGTGTAACTTCTTTTTATTACAAAATTAATTTGAATGACCAATTTTGGTTACATTTCACATATCTGATGAAATGTCCAGAAAAAATTATATGTTCAGTGTCAATCTGTACAAAATCGGACTTCTGGTTGGTGTATCAAATCTACAATCTACGGAAAAACGTTACTGTCAACTGGGGCGCCCTTCAAGTGGTCACAAAAAATAATTCGAGTTGACCTTCCTCGAGGCAGGCCCCCCCAACTCAAAATGGAAGTTGGTCAATTTTTTAATGAAGAGAACCACCGATTGTTATGTTAATTCGACTGGCTGCCATGGTAATATTAGCGTAAATTCATTCATAATAATGCGCGGGCGCGAACTTCACAATTATCACGCACGAATTTATGGTATGCCTCTGTTATGACGTCACAATGAAAAACAATATTTTGATCCTAGTAATGAAATCCCCTGTTTCTTGACTGTGGGCAATTAAATACATGACATCGCGTAACTGTTAGTACTGCGTGTAATTAAAATAATAGAGATGAATTAGAATACTTAAGCGTCTTTGATATTATGAAGCGCAATTTTGCTGAGAAGTGCGTGTTTAAATGCCATGGCAACTGCAAGTGCGCAATGCGTAATTACTTTAGCTTTTTGCGTAATGTGTTAATTTATCCAATGAATCCACGTCTGATAATTTATTCAAATGAAAAAAATCTGACGTACCTCATTTGCATGACATTCGGTGCGTATTTTCAAAAACTTGCTGATAAAGGTGTGGCCTATCTCTGTGGTTAAAACGCTATACGCTTATTCAGTTGGGGTTCTAGTATTTATATTGTATTTCTGTGCCTCGAGGCAACACGCACGCACTCAACGTTCGTTGCTCATAACTTTGGTATTATCTCTGAAAGTTTGTTAACCTCTATTAGCTGGCGCGCCTTGCCACGCATTATTGATAAGCGCGTTCGCGCAAGCAGAGGTGGAAAATGTGTATTCTGAAAACTCTCTTTTCTTTTATCTCATTATGAAATTATCATAAATTCTACTCATATGCCGAGACAGCTAAGGGGCTGTATTTTCCTTTTGTTATATGTTGTTTAAAAATATTTAAAGACATTTATTTGAGATTTTAAAGAGCTCCCTATGTTTGTTGTGTGTATAGGTGTGTGTACGTGCGGAAAAGTTAGAAAATAAGAGTGAGGGGGAGAAAATTCCATTGAATATCTAACCATATGAAAATCGGCTTGGTACGAACAGTCACGTCACGTTCACGTTGACGTCACGTGAACGGTTCTGTACATTTTGTGAAACAGGTCACCCAAATCTACGAAGTGTAGGGTAAAGTGACCCAACAATTTGTCGTTTTCCATGCCGGTAAAACTCGAAGTGTCGCGTTAACCAAATCGTGACGTGAGCGTTTAATCAAGATTTTAAAAATTGCAAACGCTTGTTACTAAGACTAGACATACACGCACAAAGAGATTTTAAAATGTCGACGAAAATGCTGATCAAATCTTTTCAATCATTATGTTTATAATATGTACGTGCATAATTCAGAGTAATCTGAGACGATAATATGCAGTTCTGTCATTTAGGTAATGTACAACCATACCACTTGCATTATTTGTCTTGTTATTGGAGTATTTCTAAAGACGTGTCGTGCGTGGATTTTGGCAAATGTTGATTTCCAGCTGAATTGCTACACGCAGCGGACAATTCAGTTCGCATACGCCTGAAGTTCCCGTGCTCGACGTCTGCGCGTACTGGCCCTTAACGGCGTTGTATGTGCATGTCTGTGAAAGTGAGTGAGTGAGTGAGTGAGTGAGTGAGTGAGTGAGTGACTGGCATGCAGCAGTGATCAATGAGCAGTGATCAATGAGCAGTGATCAATGATCAATGAGGGGTAGTTTAGTTTTGGTAAGGCTGAACTTTAGTAGCCAAAACCTGCACAGTAACATTATAAAATAATAGTTATAACTCCACCATGCTTGAAAGGCATACAAAATTACAAACGACTAAGTAAAAAGCCTGTTATCATTCAAAAAGAGCCATCAAAACACAAGAGGGCGCTTTTTAAAAAGGCATTGGTTTCAACCATTTTTCTTACAAAATTATGCATGTGATGTTTTATTGATATAATGATTAAATAGCGAGATCATCAACAACTATTTAAAAAACGCTTTTGAAATTTTTTGAAAAAGTGCAAGCATTTTATTATTTTTTTCTAAAAATCATCTAATTATTTGGGCCCCAAATAATTATAAGATCAGATATATTTATTGATATTTCAGCCGTTTCTGGGTCGATTTTGACCAAATAAAGTTTATTCTGCCATTAAAATTGCATGTTCTCTCAAATTCGACACTCAGTTTTTCATTACCTCACAAAAAAATTGTGATGTGCAGCGCCCTCTCTACCAAAACTAAACTACCCCTTTAAAAGTAATAAAACAATGATTTGATTAATAGTGTTTATTTATGGTTATTGAATCGAGTCAATCTATAAGTCAGTCATTTAATCTAATAAACAATCAATTAATCAGTCAATCATTGTAATGAAACAATCACACCAAATGTATTTGACATTCGAACTAGCTACTTGTAGGCAGTGGCGTACCCAGGATTTTTTCAAGGGGTGGGTGTAGGGGGGGGGGGGGAATATTTCGTCAGACAAATTGAAGTAAGCGGGGGGAGAAAATGACCGCAGCCGAGGATGAGACCAGGACCGGTCACAAATTTCGAGGCCGAGACCAAGACATTTCTTGAATTATGTAAGGGGGTGGGGATGGGGGTAGGGGGTGTCCATCCCCCAGCCCCCAGGCCTGTGTACGCCTATAATTGTATATTACAGTATAGGTGAATGAATGAATGAATGAATGAATGAATGAATGAATGAATGAATGAATGAATGAATGAATTTTATTCTCAATAACGGCCCCTCACGGGGGCATGGGAGAAATACAACAAGTGTATATATACATATATCAAGTATAAACATGATAAAAAACAAACAAAATCTTTTAACTAGCACACACTAAGAAAACTTAGCCATAATAATACTACAAAACCTTGATAAATTTTTTAACTGTTTAATATTTCTAACATTAAATAACTGGTACATCTTATATACATTTGGCCTCTTAAAATAATGACCTTTAACTAGCTGCTTCCGATCATTCTGAAATGCAGGGCACACTAAGACAGGTAGGACGGGTTCGTTCACGATTAAATTTACCGAGAATTAGTCTCTTCTCAACGACAATTTACATTAATTTGTTTTACGCAAGCGCCAATTTACGTGAGCTTTCATGAATTGCATATAGTATATCTACAAACTGTTGGGTCACGTAACCCAACACTTCGTAGATTTGGGTGACCTGTTTCACAAAAGGTACAGAACCTTCACGTGACGTGAACATGAACGTGACGTGACTGTTCGTACCAAGCCATGAAAATCCCATTCTTACAAAAATACTCTTTGACCAAAATATTAATTTCTTGAACTTTGATTGAAAATCCGTGCGCGAAGCTAGTTAGATGCGCGCATTCAAAGAAAATGCGACACATACACAATTTAACCCACTCTGATTGGCTGAGGGGGCATATCAACATTTTGTAACAACAATTTTGATTGGTTAACTCAGCAATAATGGGCGTGGTCAGGGAAAGATATGATGCCCTTAAGACAATTTTCAGAATACCGATTTATGACAATTTTAGTGGTGTATTATCTTATGGACTTATGGACAAAAGATAATACAAAAGATAAGACGATTTTCAGAATACACCCCCTGGGTACACCACTGAGTAGTAGTAGTAGTAGCAGTAGCAGTAACAGTAGTAGGACGTAGTAGTCGTAGTAGTCGTGGTAGTCGTGGCAGTGGCAGTGTCAGTGGCAGTGGCAGTGGCAGTGTCAGTGTCAGTGGCAGTGGCAGTGTCAGTGGCAGTGGCAGTGTCAGTGGCAGTGTCAGTGACAGTGGCAGTGTCAGCGTCAGTGGCAGTGGCAGTGGCAGTGGCAGTGTCAGTGGCAGTGTCAGTAGCAGTGTCAGTGTCAGTGGCAGTGTCAGTGGCAGTGGCAGTGTCAGTGTCAGTGTCAGTGGCAGTGTCAGTGTCAGTGGCAATGTCAGTGGCAGTGTCAGTGGCAGTGTCAGTGGCAGTGTCAGTGTCAGTGGCAGTGTCAGTGGCAGTGGCAGTGTCAGTGGCAGTGTCAGTGACAGTGGCAGTGGCAGTGTCAGTGTCAGTGTCAGTGTCAGTGGCAGTGGCAGTGTCAGTGTCAGTGTCAGTGGCAGTGTCAGTGGCAGTGGCAGTGTCAGTGGCAGTGGCAGTGTCAGTGGCAGTGTCAGTGGCAGTGGCAGTGGCAGTGGCAGTGTCAGTGTCAGTGGCAGTGGCAGTGGCAGTGTCAGTGGCAGTGGCAGTGGCAGTGTCAGTGGCAGTGGCAGTGGCAGTGGCAGTGTCAGTGTCAGTGGCAGTGTCAGTGGCAGTGTCAGTGTCAGTGGCAGTGGCAGTGGCACTGTCAGTGGCAATGGCAGTGTCAGTGTCAGTGGCAGTGTCAGTGGCAGTGTCAGTGGCAGTTTCATTGTCAGTGGCAGTGTCAGTGGCAGTGTCAGTGGCAGTGTCAGTGTCAGTGGCAGTGTCAGTGTCAGTGGCAGTGGCAGTGGCAGTGTCAGTGGCAGTGTCAGTGTCAGTGGCAGTGTCAGTGACAGTGGCAGTGGCAGTGGCAGTGTCAGTGTCAGTGGCAGTGGCAGTGTCAGTGGTAGTGTCAGTGACAGTGTCAGTGGCAGTGGCAGTGTCAGTGGCAGTGGCAGTGTCAGTGACAGTGTCAGTGGCAGTGTCAGTGGCACTGTCAGTGGCAGTGGTAGTGTCAGTGTCAGTGGCAGTGGCAGTGGCAGTGGCAGTGTCAGTGGCAGTGGCAGTGTCAGTGGCAGTGTCAGTGGCAGTGGCAGTGTCACTGTCAGTGGCAGTGGCAGTGTCAGTGGCAGTGTCAGAGGCAGTGGCAGTGTCAGTGTCAGTGTCAGTGTCAGAGTTAGTATTAGTGTTAGTGTTAGTGTTAGTGTTTGTGGTAGTGGTAGTGGTAGTGCCAAGTGGTAGTAGTATTAGTATTAGTAGTAGTAGTAGTACTAGTAGTAGTAGTAGTATTATGCGTACCCAGGTGGGGGGGGGATCAAAACCTTTGTGATGAGCACGAAATTGTTGAAAGTACTTGGTCTCGGCTTCAAAACATTTTGAACCTCCTCCCCACCCACGGAGAGGGTTTCACAACTTTAGGTACTTGGTCTCGGTCTCAAAAATTTTGAAATAACTTCTCGACTTCGAAAAATATTTACGATCCCCCCCCCCCCCCCCCCCCCTCTACTGAGAGGGGTTCTCATCTTTAGGTACTTGATCTCGGTCTTGAAAATTTTGAAATTTGAAAGGTCTTGGCCTCGAAACAAATTGAAGGACAACACCCCCCCCCCCCCCCCCCCCCCCCTCAGAGGGGTTTTCAACTTTCGGTACTTGGTCTCGGTCTCAAACATTTTGAAAGTACTTGGTCTCGATCTCGAAAATTTTGAAGTTATTTGGTCTCTGCTTGGAATTTTTTACTAAATAAACCCCCCCCCCTTTTAAAAAATCTTGGGTACGCCACTGCTCATCAACATCTATAAATGAGAAGAGATAATAATATATTATTTGATTTTAATACCGACTTTGCACTTTTCTACAATTCTTAAGTTATTAACTGTAATACTGTAATATACTTAAACTAAATCAAAATGCACCAATGCGTTATTCAGGTGAGTTCTCTGATCTAGGCATATCAGGGGCGTCGATCCTGGGGGGCAGCGCCCCCCCCCCCCCCCCCCCGAGTGATATGGCAGTGGGGCTTTTTGATCTCTCAGTGGTCACTCTGGAAAACATTTCAAATTTCGCCCCCCCCCCCCCCCCAAATCGCAAAAACGGATCGACGCCCCTGAGGCATATCATTTTAGTTCGACTAACTAAACTATACATTAAATGAACACAAACTTCTAAAGTGAAAACTAATCATCATGAATCAGTATGGTAATTAGGTGTACACAGAGTCATGTTGATGAGTATGCATATGATAGAGATCATTTTTGATGATGGCCATACTGCTCATCAAGCTGCTATACAAACACTGCACACTTTATCAACACATTTTTTGTTTTAAGTGGTTTTTATTCCTCCAAATTATATGCAATACATTTACAATTGAATATACATACTGAACAAAATATACATATACAATTATAATGAACGAAAGTAGAAACAAATCAACTGTATATTCCTGACTTCATGGAATAAACATAATGGAGGTATAACACATACACACACGCATACGCACACACACACACACACACGCACACCGACACCCCTCCCCCCCTTGAAAAATCCTCACCGACAGGGCGCCCCTTGCAAAAGCCTCACCGACACCCCCATCAAAAATTCTTCACCGACAACGCCCCCCCCCCCTCGAAAAATCTTCACCGACACCGCCCCCCCCCCCTCGAATAATCCTCACTGGCAAAATATCCATGTACAATTATAATGAACGAAAGTAGAAACAAATCAACTGTATATTCAATTTCCTGACTTCATGGAATAAACATAATGGAGGTATTATAACACATTCACACACGCACATGCACACACACATACACACACTCATACTGACACCCCTCCCCCCTTGAAAAATCCTCACCGACAGGGCGGCCCTTGCAAAATCCTCACCGACACACCCCTCAAAAATTCTTCACCGACAACGCCCCCCCCCCCCCCCCCCACCCCAGAGAGGTCCCCAGTATTCTTGTACAAATAGCTTCCATGTCCGGCATGTGTACAAAGTCTATGGAGCTACCGTACAGTGCACATAAATGACATAGGTATATTACGATAAATTATTTACCTTAAAACTACTGAAATGCAACTTACCAACCCTCTTCTTCGGTCTTGTATCTTGTCTTGACACTCCTTTGGGTACGATTTGATGTTTTTTCCCCATAAAACTCCTTAAAACGACGAATTTTCGCACTTTAAAATGCCAAGAAGTTCTTCTTAATTTTAAAATGTCGTGCGGAGATTGACCTCTAGTCCGCCCTCTATCGGTAATAATGCACCATTTGTTTTGATTTTCTTTGTTTTCTTTCTGATCGGCCACTGCGCGAACATCACTTTAGACTGTATGTACAGCCGTTTTGTTTATATTGGCAACCGTTGGATCACACATTTTAAAAAATTTAATTACTATTTAGATAAAAACGGCTGTCTGTCACTACTATGGGAACGAAACGATCGATGGTTTTGTAACTTCCGGTTCAGGGGTCATACTGCACCGATACATGCCGAGTATAAGAGTACACAAACTGAATAGCGAGAATTTGGTAAGTTTTTCACGAATTACTTGTAATTTTTTTAACATTTAATCATATTTGAAAAGCATTTTATATACATGTAGTTAAACTCTGTATAAAGATACACAGTAGTTGAAAATGTTCAAATGTTGCAAAAAACACGAACAAATACAAAAATAAATCAGTGTGCACAGAGAATGAGAGACAATGTGAGAGATTTGTACACTGCCTCGCCATGGGGCTGCCGCAAGCTGCAGCTCCTATGTCCAGGGGTGGGCCCCCCCCCCTCGAAAAATCTTCACCAACACCCCCCTCTCCCCCCTCGAATAACACTCACCGGCACCCCCCCCCCCCCCCCCACTTTGAAAATTCTTCAACAACACCCCCCTCAAAAATGTTTCACCAACTTCCACACTCCTCCACACACACACACACAGACACAAACACACAACACTTACCACGTGTGTACATGTACGCACACTTACGCATACACACACATACACGCATACACAAACATACATTCACACACACATCACACACTTTTTTTAAAGGAATAGTGTATTGGTCAAACTTAACTTTAATAACAAAAACCTGCACCATTACGGTACAAAGTAAAGCGGTTCTGCCCAGCAATAATAGACAATGAGACAATGAATATATAGGCTGCGATTCAAAGATATACCCACCCTTATAACCGGGCAAATTAAAACGGGTGCGGTTCGTTATTCCGAAGGTTCGTTATTCCGAAGGTTCGTTATTCCGAACACGCAAATTTCCTATACCTGAGTGTTCGTTAATCCGAAAATGAAATAGGGTTCGTTAATCCGAACATTTGTTGCATTATTCCGAAGGTTCGTTATTCCTAAAATGAAATCGGGTTTGTTATTCCGAAGGTTCGTTATTCCGAAGGTCCGTTATTCCGAGGGTTCGTTATTCCGAAGGTTCGCTATTCCTAAAATGAAATCGGGTTCGTTAATCCGAAAATGAATTTGGGTTTGTTATAATGCTATAATTTCATATAAGGAGATAAAATAAACTTAAATGTTTGATTGGTCTGGCCAAGGGAGGGAAAGGGGGAGGGGTATGCTTAATGCAGGCTGTAAATTAAATAAACAAAACACAAACTATAGTGTTATAACAAGCCCGACTTAATTTTCGGAATAACGAACCCGATTTTATTTTCGGATCAACGAACCTTCGGAATAACGAACCTTCGGAATAACGAACCCGATTTTATTTTCGGATCAACGAACCTTCGGAATAACGAACCTTCGGAATAACGAACCTTCGGAATAACGAACCTTCGGAATAACGAACCTTCAGAATAACGAACCTTCGGAATAACTGAACCTTCGGAATAACGAACCTTCGGAATAACGGACTGTAACCATTAAAACACCCTACAGCAATCACCTTCCGCACATCACACGCAACGGACACAATCAGACACTCACAACACACGCACACATAATAATCATCTTACCTGTACATTCGGTCACCCTGAGCCCGCCATCAGTCCCGGGGCGAGCCACGCAGACGGTGTCTCCGCACCCCTGTAAGTCAATTAGAGGCTCACGCTGCTGAGCTGCGTGGTGTCTCAGCTCCGACTCCTCTGCCAGCATCCCCGCACGACCGTACCGGAGCCTGGAAGGTCCGAATATCCCTAATCCTAACTCCTAACTCGCCACAACGGCGTCTAAAACCCTACTAATACTATCCCAATTACACTCCACAACTATAAACAGCCTCAAAGGCACTGCCACACGAGGGGAATCCTAACTATAAACTAACAATAACACTAACTAACTAACTGCACTAATTACATCAACCCAACTGATGCACCGCAAACACAAACACGTCATTCGCGTCTCGAGGCTAGGCGTGAAGGCGAGTGAGCGAACGTTTGTTTACAAACGGCTCATCTCCGATCGAACCTTTGCCTATTCACTGACCGCCTATGGCCTCTGAAACCAGTTCCAAAGTCCATAGGTCACGGTCAGCCCCTATTCTATTATAGAGAAATTACACGGGACCCCTGTCCGAACCTAACAATAGCATTGCATAACTTTCTACCGACGGATGCGCATGCGACCATCGCGTCAGCTCAGTCTCGCGTAGGGAGTTGGAACTCCCTAGATATCTATTCAACCGGCCTGGCCGGCTGGGGGATTTGAATGCAATATCGCCAACTGTTGCCTGACTTTGGCCAGGCTGTCAACTATGGCAGTATAGTAGCATAGAGTTATAGTAACCTACTCTATGGGCAGTATAGTAGCGACCAGTGAGTCCCACACATAGAGCTGTATAAAAACTAGAGGGCGGACTCGCGCATATCGCTGTGCCGATTAGAAGCGGTACCGTGTATTAATATAAAATGAAAAGAAAAACAAACTATACAGAGTCCCGGGGGGGGGGGGGGGGGGGGGGGTACTCAGATTATAGTCGGACGGGGGTGTGCGGCTGAGACCTCCAAACCCATACCCACATCTAAGGGTCCTTTTGCGAAAAATGGACCCATGTCTAAGGATTTGTTTTCGCCTGCGGCGCATGTTTTGGGTGTATTTCCCGCAAATTTTGTGGTTTTAAGTTAGCGAGCGTAGCGAGCTTGAAAAAATTGGCAATTTCACATCGGCAAATCCAAAAATCCCGTATAAAAAAGGGGAAATATGAAAAAAGGGACCCATGTCTAAGGATTTTTTTGATCAAAAGGGGACCCATGTCTAAGGATCTTTCTTGAAAAAGTCACCCTTCCCAGCGGCACATCCCCGTATACGCAATATACGTGAGTACCCCCCCCCCACCCCCCCCCCCCCCGGGTACAGAGTGTCCCAGAAAGGTTGCAACACTTACGATCGTTAATTTCTTCGACACCATCGACCAAATGTCATTGTTTTTTGTTTGATTGGGTAGAACATTCTTTTCCAACAAAATGATACCATGAGCATTGATTTTGGGTAAGGCGTTTGGATCCTAGGGCAATTTTTCTGAGGCAATGTCGTTTCCAAAATTTGCTACTTTTTCGTCTTCAGCGATCCGCTGAGCACTGAGGCATTCTCTTCTCACGGCCTGCCATACAATTCGCTGGACAGAAGAACCGCATGACTGCTCTCCCTTTGTAAGGAAGACAATGTGAGCCATTCTTATGTACAGCTAATTCTACGGCAGGCCGTGGGCGAGAATGTCTCAGTGTTCCGAGGATCGCTGGAGACGAAAAAGTAGCAAATTTAGAAAACGACATTGCCTCAGAAAAATTGCCCTAGGATCCAAACGCCTTAAGCCCGCCGCACACTATACGATTTTGCCACGATTCACCGGTCGTAAGGCCTTACGACTGGAAGTGTGACGTCACATACCTGCTCTACCCAGCTCTTACGACTGATCGTAGAGCCAGTCGCAAGGATTCTATGACGGGCCAAACATGACATAATTATGTACAACTATACATCTATACATCCACGGTGTAGATGTACGGTTTTGACCAATCAGGGCGCAGGAAACTATACAACTATACAACTGTGCAACTATGCAACTATGCAACTATACAGCTATAAGAATGGATGTATAGTTTTAACCAATCACAACACAGGAAACTATACAACTATACAACTATACATCCATTCGATAATTGCATGAGTAGATGTATAGTTGTATAGTTTCGTGTGTTGTGATTGGTTAAAACTATACATCCATTCGATATTTTCTGAGTAGATGTATAGTTGCATAGTTGCACAGTTGCATAGTTGCATAGTTTCCTCACTTTCCTGCGCCCTGATTGGTTAAAACCTTACATCTATACCATGGATGTATAGATGTATAGTTGTACATAATTATGTCATGTTTGGCCCGTCATAGGATTCGACATGTTGAATTATTACGACCAGTCGTAGCACTTTCAGCCAATCACAGAACAGTATTCAGAAGTTGATTGATATGACGCAATACATGTAGATTGTACATAGACGAAAATATGCAAGATGGCTACGTTTTGGACGCAAGAAATGGATGAGAGACTGGTGGAATTATGGGAACAGCAGGGGTGTCGATCCGTTTTTGAGATTGGGGGGGCGAAATTTGAAAAATTTTCCAGAGTGACCACTGAGAGAGCTAAAAGCCCCACATTGGCATGCCCGGAAGTTTTATTATGCGCTCATTGAAAGTGTCATTGAAGACCTGACTTTGGGGGGCACCCACATTTGGGGACAATAATGGGGGTCCAGGGGGCGGAGCCCCCGGAAGCTTTTAGATTTCAGACATTTGCTCCTAGCATGGGTGTTAAAATTGTATAAAACAGTGAACCTACTCATAACGTATTTTTAAAGGGCATAGCGAGGGAAAGACTGAGCCTTGCATGACATGGATCCACGTGATCATGTATACTATAGAGCCATCGATATAGTCTAGGGCATTGGGCTCCCATGAAACTAAGCAAGGGCGTCAACAATTTCTCAAAAGTGTAGGGTGTAGGGGAGACATTGCGAGGAAGCGAAGCGACCGAGCGAGGGAGGGTGTGGGAGGGGGTGTCCCACTCCCACAGTAGGGAGCTTTTGTATTTTTGGGCGTGAAATTGTGCGATTTGGTGCACACCTGAGACAGAAATTTCACGTAATATGAAGTATGTAGGTATGGAACCAAACATACATAATGACAAAGGGAGTGGGACAATCTGCTCCTTTTTCAAATGTGGGGGGACATGATATTCCAATTTGATTTGCGTTCAGCGCATATGTACCGAGATTATTTTATTTTCTGTGACGGTATATGCTATATCTATAGATGAGGGTTTAATAAACTTCGTTTGAGGTGTGCGTTTGAGAAATTACGCTGCCCAACACATTTCAAAAGGTGAGTTCCCGCAACCCAAATGAAACTTGTAATATGAGAAACTGTATGCGCGCGAAGCGCGCGGCAAAAAAGAGATTTACAGTCCTTTTCAAACAAAAAAACGGCTATTTTGAAGATTAATTATTGATAAATGTGTCTTTCCCCTCTTTGGCATTATATCACTCGATTTTTTTCTTCCTCATTTTCGGAATTATTGGGGGGGCGAAATGATATGTTCGCCCCCCCAATATTTTCATTGGGGGGGCGACCGCCCCCCCTGCCCCCCCAGGATCGACACCCCTGGGGAACAGTATAGCTCCTTCTTCGCTGTCAGTTATCCCTTTTTATCTGCATAGCAACAGGAATGTCCAGAAATAACCATGCAGTTGACGGGAGGATTGCTGGAATTTTCAGGTAAATATTGCTCGATTTGCATGAAGAACGGATTTCATATTATCACTGATGCACTGACATATCGCACGCAGCGGTAAACTGTGTTTGTTTACTTATTGACCTATGCCAGAGCTCTGGGGGACTATTCGACAGTTCACCGTAGCCACGACTGGGCTAAGTAAATTAAAGTAAGTCCAAAACAACCAGTCTTTATATTCCGCTACCGGTAGAGGATATAAACACGCTAATTAAAAAGTCCAATATAAAAGAAAATCCCACGTATAGTTGTTTAAACTGCTTGTAGAAGAGATTTTGGAGATGTTCAAATTTAGACATGTCTCTTGTCAGTTTACAACCCCCAGACTCAGAGCCCAAACAGAAGACTAAAGACTTAATTCTTAAAAGTCGACTGTCCTGTATTGGGCTTGGTCCTGTCCCGGCCCTGGACTGGTCCTACTAGTACTTAGTCTAAAACCCCTTTTTAATTGAGGAAAATAGTCGCGGTAACGTCCGGACGTTGTCAGGAAGACATTCTACCGCGTTTGTATTAAAAAGGTCCAATCGGGGTAACGTCCTGACAACAGCGCGGTAGGATTCAACCTAGTCGGGCTAGGGTAATAGCGAGGTAACGTCAGGACGTTGTCTAACTCAAGTGAACGCTACCGCGGAGCGGTAGCGTTCAAGGTCGGGCTCATAGTGCCCCCGAATTTATGCGCTAATGTGCACAATAAGTGTGCTTAAAATTATAGATATGATACGGTACTTACCACCGTGTAGATGATACATATGTTATGCAACTATGGGGTGGATCAGAATGATGATTTTTCGCTCCATTCCGCATCAAAATGAGTGATTTATGCACATCATCGACTTCTATCTGTGTTGTATCGCGACTTCTGAACGATCGATTACCGTACGAGCACTAAACGCGCGAGTCAGATCTGCCGTCTATTCGGCGGGCGCGGTACTTGAATGGAGACCGTTCGCGCGATCATCGATCGTTCAGAAGTCGCGATACAACACAGATAGAAGTAGAGGAGGTGCATAAATCACTCATTTTGATGCGGAATGGAGCGAAAAATCATCATTCTGATCCACCCCATAGTTGCATAACATATGTATCATCTACACGGTGGTAAGTACCGTATCATATCTATAATTTTAAGCACACTTATTGTGCACATTAGCGCATAAATTCGGGGGCACTATGAGCCCGACCTTGAACGCTACCGCTCCGCGGTAGCGTTCACTTGAGTTAGACGTTGTCAGGATGTTAAGCTGATAAACATTGTATTAAAAAGCGCGCAGAACCTTACCCAGGTAGATGACGTCATGGCCGTAAAAAAATGTAAACATTGCAGCGATCGCGTTTTTGATCGGGAACATGTGGTACTCTTGTATAAACAAGGCTGCCAATTTAAACTGCTGTAAGTTCACACACAAACACTATTCCACATACTCCTAATTTTAGACTTAAATTTGCCCAAATAATACAAGTTATAATACTATGAATATAAAAATTGGAAGTTTAACAAATCTAAAATTTGATAAGTACAACAGCTCACTCCAGGGTACATCTACGTGTGCGCATTATTCATCGCTGATCTTCAGCTCATGCAATATCCCAACACCTGTATCAGCGAGATTTAACTAGAATTATTTGTTCCTGAATTCTAATCTACCGTCTAGCGTGACTATAGTAGACTGACAATTGCGCTCCCGATTGCCTGTTGTATGTTTACCCAATATGAATTGACCGTCAAAATTTCCCGCGCTAACGTATACCAGCGCGCGCCGATTAGCACATGTCACGCCAGCTGGTCGCATGATGAGAGAGGTGCGGTTGCTATAGTAACTTACCCGAGTGACTCGGAGAAACACTTTTGATTAAAAACCTGCACAACCTCTCGCTGCGTCTTTTACGACCCGACCTCCTACTGTTTTTATGGAAATCTTACTCGGGTAATAGCGAGCTAGAAAATACGTTCTCCAATTAAAAAGGGGTTTTACTAACTCTTACAGTATATTAGAGAAGTACTTCATAAAAAGTACTACCCTAAATTATCTAAAGACAGTCTAACTAAGTTGTAAGTAAGTCTGTATACCAATCACAAACTGTATAAAATGAGTCAAGTAGAAACAGAACTATGTACGTTTTGTCAGACCGCTGTTGAAACCCCTGTACATATTTTTTGTGATTGTAAACAAGTTGAAGATTTAAGGCAAGCTTTTATTGATAAATTTGGTCTTAGAAGTTAGACTGTGTGTTACATTTGAAGATTTGACCAAAAAAGAATAATGTTTGGTTTCATAAAAGATTGGAAAGGACCACACAGGCAATTGATAAACCATTTGATTATTCTATTTAAGAGATACATTTATATACAGAGATGCAAGAAATTAGAAGTGAGTTTAGGTGGTCTCATAGCATTTATATGTAGTGTTAGACATACAGAATTAGTAATTGCAAAAAGGAACATATTCATTACAGAAAATGGTCCCCTGTTGAGAATGTGCTCTGAAATATTTGGAATCTGTTTTATGTAAGCCACCATGCAGTATCGATGCAGTTTTACAGTTGCAAGAGGTTTTTTTTATTGTTGTTTGTTTTGTTTGTTTGTTTTCTGTAATTGCCATTTTAATTCATATGTGATTACTGTTTTTGTAATGTTACAATTTATGAAAATCAATAAAAATTTTGAAAGAAAAAAAAAGAAAGTTGTAAGTAAGACTAAGGCTAACTAAAACCTCAGTCTAGAGTTTGTAAGACTAAGCAGACTAAATACTACTAGTAGTAGTACTAGTAGTACTAAATATTATGATTACACTAGTCTAGCTCTAACGACTAGACTAGCAGTAACAGGCCAATATCTTATATTCTTAGGCTGTGACCTTTCCCTTGGGATAATTAATACAATTAATATATTCACTATCGACTATCACCACTGTTCACCAATGACATCGTCCTAGTATAAGCATACCATAGGCTAGGCCTAGCTCTAGCCTAACCCTAGCCAGCCATGGCCCAAATAGGCTAGGGCTAGACCAGGGCTTCGCCAAAGCTTAGGCTGACATACTCGGGCTCAGCCATGGTACGCCATATTACCATAGATCACAGTAGTAACTACCGGTATAGTTGATGTTCATACTTCTTTATCACTCACGTAAAAGGTGTAAATCAACGTTGATGAATGACGGATATTATAGACAGTGCATCTGTATGTGTGACTGCATATTAAATAGCATGTTACAGTATTCCAGAGAGTGCAAATGGAACATAGTATGATCAATTATAAATTTCGAAGAAGTAATGTACTATGTTGAAGTACATGATTCATTAGTTTACAGCAATTAAGTGCAGTACAAATTAAAATAATTTATATTTTTAACTGACATGTAATTGCTAACCGAAGTGCAATTTGTTAAAAAAACACAGCTAACTGTAATTGTACAGCTAATTTTAGAATGTAGTATAATCTAAAAATATATTTTTTTCGGATATAGGGTGCTTCAGAAAATTATGTTTGTGATAATATACTTTGTAATGAAATATACTGAGTGTAAAATAACACAAAACCTCTCACTTGTAAACTTGCTTTTGTTTATTGCGATTCTTTTCACTCTTTTTTATGACAGGAAAGGAAAATCAGGATGAGAATGGCCTCTTTGAGATCCTGGCAAAGTGGTGCTCCAGCAACATTGTGGACACTGAGGCAGTACTGGTTCATCAACAGATTGTCGTTCTTGGAGCCTAGTGTAAAGGCCAGAACATCAATTATAGTCTGAAGGTACTTTATTAAATTGAACATCTGTAAACTTATTAATTTCATCCTAATAATATGAGAAATACAGCACTTTTTACATTTAACTACGATGTTCTATTGATTCAAGAAATTATACTATTTTGAAACTTTACTGCAATTTTCAAAACAAATAATAACATAAATGGTGGAATGTAATGCTCAGTGGTGTAGCGACGGGAGTACCGGGGGGGGGGGGGGGGTGCACTTCCTCCCCCCCCCCCCCCCCCACACTAATTTGGAAAAGGGGACATTACAAAATAATATGGTGTGCCCCACCCCTCCCCTCACCCACCCACCGCTTAACAATCTGACCACGCTACGCTACTTGGTAAGGCTGGTAGGCAACATTTGCACATGCTTCGTCTAGGGCACCAATACAGTATGGAAAGTTCCAGTGTTTTTCAAATGCAACTCCTTATCATACTTGTTTTGTATTTAATTTGGTCCAGAATTATAGGACATATTTTTAAAATCTTGTTCTCCTATTTCATTTTACAGATGCCTGAACAAACAGACAGTCCAGCCACTCCAGGGACCCAGGAGATATCTGGATCTGAAGCGGTTCAGGAACCTGGACCGTCTCATGAAGAGCCATCATATAGCCAAATGATGTTATAAAGATATTTAAAAACAAGTAATGATAAGGATGTTTATTTGATTGGACCTTTATATAAAAAATAAATAAACAGGGCCCAGCATTGCCTACTTTATTTGAGATCTTAAATGGGAAACGCAATAACTTTAGCTTGCTGTTACTGATAAGTGCATGATTCCTGGCACTTTTGGTATTACTTTTGGTATTACTAATAATGGCAGTAATTAATATTTTTCTAACCACTGTCAACTGTCTGGCCACTGGTGGCCGGTTATGTAACGTATGTTATTTAATATGCTGCTATGTGAAAATAAACACAGATTATTTTCATGATAAGTGAAGCGAAACAAACAACTTGAAGTGACTGGAATTATGCCCGAATCACTTACACTTTTGTTAGGAATAAACTCGATCATTACTTGGTCATAATTATGACATTAATTTATCATGGAATTTCACACAAGACTATAGAAATATGGATTCTGTTTTCTTTATTTTTTAAGCCATTTGTTTTTAGCCATTCAAGATCAAAACATTCAATATGGTCCTGTTGACAGTATTTTGTGTATCGTACCTGGAGAGGTTTCAAGATTTTGTTTTATCTATTTATGTTCTAAATGGTTTCTATATAGAAAATTCATTGAGGTTGCCACTTTGGTAACCATGGGCAATCTTTTGTTTACAAGCATTAGAAGGATTATTAGCTTATTTGCATAGTTCTGAAAAAAAGGTAATTTTTTTTTTGTCTATGAATAATATAACATTGATCAAAACATATATTTCAAAGTTATTGGAGCAGTGCTCATTTGCATGTGCCATAATTATATACACCTCAAAATCTGAGATGGCTGCCCATAATTTGCATATTTATGAATATGATTGATCTCCATTGCTACAACCTCTAATACGCTATAATTCCGTGCTATTATTTTTCAATCATGTTCTAAATATTTGTTATATATTTCAGAATAGTTGCCACCTTGGCAACCTCTTGCAATTCCGCATATCAACTAAAAACAGAATTATACCGGACTAATCACAGATTAACTCAAAATACTCATACTGATACGTAATAATTACAGACGGGAAAACGTTTACGGGGGGGGGGGGGGGGGGGGGGTTGTTCACAAAGATCCTAAGCTGAACTTAAGTCTAAGTACGTAGAGATATTAGTTTCTTTTAATTCTTGATTCAAATCAATAATATTTATATTACCAAGGAGATTTCATCTTCTTGATGCAACATTTATGAACATTCTGAATTGATTTTTGTTTGTTTTGCTTTTAAGTATAATTGTATTCCGAGGATATGGATGGCTTTCCATAATAGTCAAGTCCAACTTAAAGATAAGGTCAACTTACGATCTTTGTGAAACAACCCCCCACCCCCTGCTCTCTTTATCACATGCCATTTTATTTGCTGAAGACTGATGCATTTGATATTACATGCAAATGAATTACTACATGAAAGATCTTAGTCTGATTTACTTTGTATACTACCCCTTCCCTTACATTAATAATACGAGTCATTTGCATATAAATTGAGGTATGTGATAGAAACATTAAACGCTTATTTATCTACTTAAAAACTACTTAAAATGTGATTCCGATGTAGAAGTATTTCTACTGTGAACATGATGTATAATATTTATCTTGCACTTGAGTTTCTCCTAACAGTACCCCTCCCCTGTTGAAGGATCAGATATATTATAAAAGACGGACAAAAGAGTGTATCTTGTTATTACCCACGCCGATGAAATCGGCAGGGGGTTATGTAAAGGGTTCCGTATGTTTGTTTGTTTGTCTGTTTTTTTTTTTTTTTTTTTTTTTGTTTGTTTGTTTGTGTACAAGATAACTAGAGAACGGGTGAACGGATTTGCACCAAATTTTCAGGGAATGTTTGGATAGTGACATGGAAGAATCGATTAGATTTTGGTGATGATTGGTTGACCCCTGCAAATTCTGTGGAACCTTGAAGTTTGAGTATGTATTTAATTAGGCATCGTCATTCGGCGTTACATGGCGTGCGCGCATGGGCCATATTTTTGTACACGTAGTTTGCGCGATGTTTGGCTGTGGGCAATGCAACTTCGCTATTGCAAGGGTGGAGGGATATACTATTTTTCCAAATGTAATGCGGTCAAACAGCTGATTGAACCACGTAATATAATATGCATGTGAAGTATATACACAAGAGATGCTTGCGATGATTATAGATCCGGTTCGTGTTTTGAATCGAGAAACTCGACCAATTTCAACCTCCGTAAGTCATTTTTTGCCGCATTTTCGCAGTGAACTTTGTTGAAATCTCAAATTTTCGAGCAATCGGAAGTAGGGTGCACTTTGGAAACTTACATTTTTGGATGATTCAGGTGTTTTTACGATATATTCTCGGAAGATTTGTCTGCCTCAAGCAGTCTCACATAATCATTTTTGTCAATAATTTTGTACACTGCCTCGCCATGGGGCTGCCGCGCCGCAAGCAAGCGGCCTACACCCTGGCCTAGGCATTTTCACTGCAGTTCGCCAGTTGCAGTCGCAAAATAATAATTAATGGCATTAATGCACACATCCTGGCCCAATGACCAGAACAATGGTGATGATCCTCTCAAGTGGACAATTTACATGCAATTTAAACTTATACGCTTAAGATAAACATACAGTTCATACACTCGTTCTGTTCAACGGTTGATCACTATGTTTTAGGATGCATCGGTAAGCAAAACAGGGTTGAGGCCGACGAAGGGGTAGAACAGGGCTAATGGGAGGCGTGGGTATGCTGACTTTGTCGGCCTTCTAGTATTTAAATGTGAATCCATGAGTGCTTCATTGGTGGTCAATATGAATGCATGCAAACGAAAGTGTTATATTAGCAATATTGCGAGCAATAAAACTTAAATACTGAAATGACATACAAACTAATGTATACGTTCTTCTTCTTCTTCTTCTTCTTCTTCTTCTTCTTCTTCTTCTTCTTCTTCTTCTTCTTCTTCTTCTTCTTCTTCTTCTTCTTCTTCTTCTTCTTCTTCTTCTTCTTCTTCTTCTTCTTCTTCTTCTTCTTCTTCTTCTTCTTCTTCTTCTTCTTCTTCTTCTTCTTCTTCTTCTTCTTCTTCTTCTTCTTCTTCTTCTTCTTCTTCGTCTTCTCTCCTCCTCCTCCTCCTCCTCCTCCTCCTCCTCCTCCTCCTCCTCCTCCTCCTCCTCCTCCTCCTCCTCCTCCTCCTCCTCCTCCTCCTCCTTCTTCTTCTTCTTCTTCTTCATCTTTTTGTTTTCTTTTTCTATCTATCCTGAGAGAGTGAAGTGTATTGTATGCACTGCGAAATGATTGCTGCTTGGACATTTTTAGATTTTGGCAGATGTTGATTCGGTATGTTTGAGGTGAATAGACCGCTTCTGTAATGTAGGAAAATAATATGCGTATGACGTCAGACAACCCGTTGGCAAGCTTAACAATAGTAACTAGGTCCGGCAAGCTCCAGCAAACTTAGCTTGCCGGACCTAGTTACTATTGTTAAGCTTGCCAGTCTTACGTCATCCGCATATCATTTGCATACATTACAGAAGCGGTCTATTCATATGCAATGCGTGATTTTGAATGGTTATTCGGAGGATAACATTACAGTATGTTTCAAGGAAGTGACGGGTGTTTTAAAGACAGGCGTTAAGATAAACTAAAATGTACACATTTTCTAAGATTTTAGAATGTTTAAATCACGGGGGGGGGGGGGGGGGGGGGGGGGGGTGCCTGTCCTCATAGAAAGGGGGGTATCATGCATGACCAAGGACTTGCCAAAAGCACCCTAAACGAGTATTTGCGTGGTGCAAAAAATACACTCTAAGTAAGTATGATTATCGGTAATTTGATACCCTACAGCAAGTAATCCCTTTTTTGTAAACCCCTAAGCAAGTAATGTTGATACCCTAAGCAAGTAATCAATTTTTTGTAAACCCCCAAGCATGGTTATAACTATATTTGATACCCTGAGCAAGTAATCTTTTTTTGTAAACCCCTATTAAAAGCAAGTTATAATTAGTTTTTGATACCCTAAGCAAGTAAGATGAGTTTTTGAGACCGTAAATGAGTAATTCATATTATTGAGACCCTAAACGAGTAATTCATCAGCCTAAAAAAGATACCCTTTTTCCTGATTTTGGGTGATTTTGAGACCCTAAACGAGATACTCGAGTATCTCGCCTGGTCGTAAAAATAACCACCCAAATTACTCGTTTGCTTGGTCACGCATGATACCCCCCTTTCAATGAGGACAGACCCCCCGGGGTTTAAATCGATATTACTACACGATCGATCATGATAGAGATCGATTACCGTATATATATAGGTAAACATAATTTTAGATATATGTTAATAATTTAATACATGTAAAATTCAGAAAAAAAATAATTACCGTGGTTAAAAGAAAATTATATTTGCCATACATTTTGGAGAATGCATTGAGTAGGTATCTTGTATAAATACAACATTACCCTTGCATGCCGTTTATAAGATACTGTAGTATTCTTTAAGTAACTTTGTTTGAATTTTATATGTCAGAAAACATTTTTCGTATTTACTTGTTACGAGCGATCATATGTTTACTGTGTTTTCTGCAACTGGATATGTTTTATCTCAGTACCAGGTCATCAAAGTGCGCATGCGCCAATCGCAGGGGGAAATCGTGCAGTGTGCGGTCCCCAGTCGTACGACTGGTCTTACGACTGGGCTAGTTGTAGAGTCGTACGACCGGTCGGATCGTACAGTGTGCGCGGGCTTTACCCAAAATCAATGCTCATGGTATCATTTTGTTGGAAAAAGAATTTTCTACCCAATCAAACAAAAAACAATGACATTTGGTCGATGGTGTCGAAGAAATTAACGATCCAACAAAATGATACCATGAACATGGATTTTGGGTAAGGCGTTTGGATGCTAGGGCCATTTTTCTGAGGCAATGTCGTTTCCAAAATTTTCTACTTTTTCGTCTTCAGCGATCCGCTGAGCACTGTTACCTCCTTGGTTTTAGGGTTTTAATTACCCACGCCGATGAAATCGGCAGGGGGTTATGTAAAGGGTTCCGTATGTTTGTTGTTTGTCTGTTTTTTTTTTTTTTTTTTTTTTGTTTGTTTGTGTACAAGATAACTAGAGAACGGGTGAACGGATTTGCACCAAATTTTCAGGGAATGTTTGGATAGTGACATGGAAGAATCGATTAGATTTTTGGTGATGATTGGTTGACCCCTGCAAATTCTGTGGAACCTTGAAGTTTGAGTATGTATTTAATGCACGTGTGTGCCTAAATAATATCTGCACGTTATAGGCGCGGTACGGTAACAGAGCAGCAACTAACAAGTTTAGTCCAGGTGTGGCATCGCGATCGCGCGCACGGTACCATATGTTATGGTACGGTACTTTCGATTCCGGGTTAATTAATACGGAACGGAATTGAATTGCAACACGCTGATCTGAACTTTGAAGCGCCAAGAAATTGGTAAGTTTCCGAAAAATACATTTATTTATTTAATAATTATTATTGACCCGACACTAATGTGAAGATGAACAGATGTTCATTTTTATTAATGGCATTAATGCACACATCCTGGCCCAATGACCAGAACAATGGTGATGATCCTCTCAAGTGGACAATTTACATGCAATTTAAACTTATACGCTTAAGATAAACATACAGTTCATACACTCGTTCTGTTCAACGGTTGATCACTATGTTTTTAGGATGAAGCAAACAAGGGTGAGGCCGACGAAGGGGTAGAACAGGGCTAATGGAGGCGGGGTTATGCTGACTTTGTCGGCTTTCTAGTTATAAATGAACAGAGATAGGGACAAAGTGTTGGCGGAGAGATGGGGGAGGGTGTATAGCATGTTTTTCGGATGGCCTAGGGGAGCCAAGGGGGTGGGGGGGGGGGGGTAGGTCTGGATAAGGGGAAAAAGCACTATGTCCCTCCTTGGGGCCAGGTAGGGGATAATAATATGTATTTCCATTCATTAATATTAATTGACATCCTGGCCCCAGCCGTTTCATTGCTATAAAAACCGATGACAAGGAAATATATATCCAATAAATGAATTTTATTGGGAGTATATAGCAATACAAACAATTATATAAATACCTAGACGCTCTGGGCCATGGAGGCCAGGTAGGGGACCTATTTATTTCCATCATTAATTACAATTGACATCTGAGAAGTGGTGGGCCTCCTGGCCCAGCCGTTTCATTGCTTTAAAAACCGACGACGAAGGAAATATATACCAAATAATGTATTTATTGGAGTATAAAACAATACAAAAATTTAATAAAATACCTAAGCTGCCTTAGAGCCAGGTAGGGACATCTGAGAAGTGGTAGCCTCCTGGCCCCAGCCTTTCATTGCTTTAAAAACGCTGATGACAAGGAATATATACCAATAATGTATTTTATTGGAGTATATATGGGAGGGGGCTGGGAAAAAGGGATATAAAGGAGTTTATGTACTCTAGGTTTAGGGTTTTACTTAAATATTACAGTTATGGGAATTGTATCGGGAGGGTGAAGGGGGAGGGCATAACAATGTTTCATGGATGGCTAGGGGGAGCAGGGGGCTGAAAAGGGGATATAAAGGAGTAATTATGTCACTTCTTGGTTTTAGGGTTTAATTAAGATAAGAACAGAGAATGGGGACTTGTGTTGGGAGGAGAGAAGCGGGAGGGCATAACCATGTTTCATGGATGGCTAGGGGTAGCCAGGGGGGGGGGGGAAAGCTTGGGGGCACTGCCCATCGCTGATGGGACCCTCTTAGAAGACTAGGGGCTCTGTCCTTATGTTAGGGAGCCCCCTCAGAGCATGCAAAAAGGCCTAGTGGACACCGCACATATAATTGGAGGCCCCCTCAGAGCATGATCAACGCTATGGTGCACCGCCCATCCTTTATGGACCCTCTTAGAAGACTGGGGGCTCCGTCCTTATTTTTTGGAGTCCCCTATGCTCATACCATAATCTAGGGGTACCGCTCATCTCTTTTTGGGACCCTCTCAGCAGCCTGGGGGCTCCGTCCTTATGTTAAGGAGCCCCTCCGAGCATGGAAAAATCCTAGGGGCATCGCCCTTATAAATGGAGCCCCCTCGGAGCAGGATTTATGCCAGGGTGGCCATCCACCATACTTGAGGCATAACGCATATGTTACCTCCTTGGTTTTAGGGTACCCCTTTAATTATAAATGAACAGAGAATGGGACAAAAGTGTTGGCGGAGAGATGGGGGGAGGGCATAGGCATGTTTTTCGGATGGCTAGGGGAGCCAAGGGGGGGGGGGGGTAGGTCTGGATTAGGGGATATAATGCACTATGTTCCCTCCTTGGGGCCAGGTAGGGACATAAATGTATTTCCAATTTAATTATTAATTGACATCCTGGCCCCAGCCCGTTTCATTGCTTTAAAACCCGATGACAACTGAATATATACCAATAATGTATTTTATTGGAGTATATAGCAATACAACAATTAATAAAATACCTAGACGCCTGGGCCCTGGGGCCAGGTAGGGACCTATTTATTTCATTCATTAATTATCAATTGACATCTGAGAAGTGGTGGCCTCCTGGCCCCAGCCGTTTCAATGGCTTTAAAAACCGATGACAAAGGAACATATATACAATAAATGTATTTATTGGAGTATATAGCAATACAAAACAATTAAATAAAATACCTAGACGCCTGGGCCCCTGGGGCCAGGTAGGGACCTATTTTATTCCATTCATTAATTATCAATTGACATCTGAGAAGTGGTGGCCTCCTGGCCAGCCAGGCCGTTTCATTGCTTTTATAAACCGACGACAAGGAAATATATACCAAAATGTATTTTATTGGAGTATAAAACAATACAAAAAATGTAATAAAATACCTAGACGCCTGGAGCCAGGTAGGGACATCTGAGAAGTGGGTAGCCTCCTGGCCCAGGCCGTTCATTGCTTAAAAACCGATGACAAGGAAATATATACCAATAATGTATTTTATTGGAGTATATAGGGAGGGGGCTGGAAAAAGGGATATAAAGGAGTTTTATGTTACCTCCTAGGGTTTAGGGTTTTACTTAAATATTAACAGGATTATGGGACTTGTATCGGGAGGGGTAAGGGGGAGGCATAACAATGTTTCATGGATGGCTAGGGGGGAGGCCAGGGGGGCTGAAAAAGGGGATATAAGAGTATTATGTCCTTCTTGGTTTTAGGGTTTTAATTAGATAGAACAGAGAAATCGCATGACCTGCTCTCCTTTGTAGGAAGACAATGTGAGCCATTCTTTGTACAGCTAATTCTACGGCAGGCCGTGGGCGAGGAATGTCTCAGTGTTCCGAGGAATCGCTGGAGACGAAAAAGTAGCAAATTTAGAAAACGGACCATTGCCTCAGAAAGATTGCCCTAGGGATCCAACGCCTTACCCTAAATCAATGCTCATGGTAACATTTTGTTGGAAAAGACTTTACTACCCAATCAAACAAAAAACAATGACATTTGGTCGATGGTGTCGAAGAAAATTAACGATCCAACAATTGATACCCATGAACATGGATTTTGGGTAAGGCGTTTGATGCTAGGGCCATTTTTCTGAGGCAATGTCGATCCAAAAGTTCTACTTTTTCGTCTTCAGCGATCCCTGAGCACTGTTACCTCCCTTGGTTTTAGGGTTTTAATATAAATGAACAGAGAATGGGACAAAGAGTGGGCGGAGAGATGGGGGAGGGTATAGGCTTGTTTTCGGATGGCTAGGGTCTGGAGCCAAGGGGGGGGGGGGGGGTGGGTAGGTCTGGATTAGGGATATAAAGCACTATGTTCCCTCCCTGGGGCCAGGTAGGGACAATAATATGTATTTACATTCATTAATTATTAATTGACACCCTGGCCCCACCGTTTCATTGCTTTAAAAACGATGACAAGGAAATATTTACCAAAAATGTATTTTATTGGAGTATATAGGGAGGGGGCTGGAAAAAGGGATATAAAGGAGTTTTATGTTACCTCCTAGGGTTTAGGGTTTTACCTTAAAATAACAGATTATGGGACTTGTATCGGGAGGGGGAAGGGGAGGGGCATAACAATGTTTCATGATGGCTAGGGGAGCCAGGGGGGCTAGAGGGATGAAGGGATATAAAGAGTGTTATGTTACCTTCTGGTTTTAGGTTTTAATTAGATATGAACAGAGAATGGGACTAGTGTTGGGAGGAGAGAAGCGGGAGGCATAACCATTGTTTCATGGATCATTTCCCTATGGATGGC
>JBAMJV010003773.1:0-61308 GCA_037951105.1 Echinarachnius parma | reverse complement strand
ATAGACATTTGATTGACCGTTTTGTATTAAAGTCAGGCCTGTAAAGTGTAAAATTCTGCCGAAGGAGACATTTGAGACTTCAATCCTATGTCAATATCATTGTAATATACAATTGAATGATGTGTGAAAGTTTTTAAAAAGTCCGTACAAAAATTTCGAACCCGAGACAATGTACTTTCAAAATTTTGAATGCCGAGACCAAGTACCTGAACATTTGAAAACCCCTCTCAGTTGGAGGGGGGGGGGGGGGGGGGGGGGTGTCCGTAAAAATATTTCGAACCCGAGACCAAGTACTTTCAAAATTTTCGAGACCGAGACCAAGTACCTACAAATTTGAGACCACCTCTCAGTGTGGGGGGGGGGGGGGGGGGGGGGGGTGTCCGTAAAAATATTTCGAACCCGAGACCAAGTACTTTCAAATTTTTCGAGACCGAGACCAAGTACCTAACAATTTGAAACCACCTCTCAGTGTGGGGGGGGGGGGAAACATAAACAAAATTTCAGGGCCCAGACCAAGTACTTTCATAATTTTCGAGACCGAGACCGGAGTTCTTCGAACAAATTTTGTTTGGGGGGGGGGGGGGGGGGGGTCCGTAAAAATTTTTTAGAACCCAAAACCAAGTACTTTCAAAATTTTCGAGGCCGATACCAAGTACCTGAACATTTAAAAACCCCTCCCAGTGTGGGGGGGGGGGGGGTATCCATAAACAAAATTCAGGGCCGAGACCAAGTACTTTCCAGATTTTCGAGACCAAAACTGGAGATCTTAGAAAATTTTGGGCTATAGTCAGTCGAGAACAGGTTTTTGTCAGTCGAGACCAGCTTTAGGTCGGTCGACCAGCTTTTAGACGGACGAGACCGCTTAAAAGTAATAGAGACCGGCTAAAATTTGAAAGGGGGGGGGGCGGTTCAATCCCCCCAAAATAGCAATTTTTTGGTCAAAGGGGGGGGGGGGGTGGGGTTAGAGCACCCCCAAACCCCCCCCCCCCCCCCCCTGGGTACGCCTATTGTCAGGGCTATACTAGTGCAGTGCAGGTCAGATGTACGTACTTACGTAAACGTACACTTACGTTACATGTTACAGCGAGTTGCAACAGATTTATTTTGACGTGTAGTTCTATTGGGACAATAGCCGATATTTCAGGGTACCGCGATTAATCGCTTTTGCAATCGATTTCAAAACCATTGTGCAACGTTTTGGAACTGAACACTTATCAATCATAATTATCTTCATACTAAAGGGAAATTTGAAAAAATCTAACCCTATTTTATCCTTCTCTTACCATAAGCTAAACAACATGGTAGAAGAGAAACGAGGAAGCTCCAAGAAATTTTCGTGGAGTTAGACACTTTACAGGCCTGAATTTAATATAATTTGTCAAAAGAGTGTAACTGCGTAAATGTTGCCAAGGAGAGTTTTGATTTATTTCGTTTACGACATCATTCCATAAAGGGATAGTTGAGTTTTGGTAAAGAGAGTACAGTTTTGGTCAAACTAAATTTTAGTGACCAAAACCTGCACCATTACATTACAAACTAATAGTTATAACTATATATATAAATATAACTCCATCATGCTCGAAAGGAATACACAATTACAAATGACTAAGTAAAAAGCATGTTATCATTAAAACAAATAGCTGTTCAAACTCAAGAGGGCGCTCTCTAAAACCTCATAGATTTCGACCATTTAAAATAAAATATTGGCATGTGATGTTTTTGTTGAAATAGTGATTAGATAGAGAAATAATCAACAACTATTTAAATACCTCTTTTGTATATTTTTGAAAAGAGAAAGCATTTAAAAACATTTGTTAATGGCTGGTTCAAAATTATCGAATAATTGTGGGGCCCCACAATAATTACAAATGGTTATGTTTATGGATATTTCAGCCATTTCTGAACCGATTTTGGTCAAATAAAGTTTATTCTGTCATTAACATTGTATGCTCTTTAAAATTTGACACTCATTTTTTCATTATTTCACAAAATTATTATTTTGTGTAGCGCCCTCTATACCAAAACTCAACTATCCCTTTAAGCACCATAACAACTCACAATACGCTATTACTCATGAATTGAAAATGACGAATGGAACATTGCCCCGAAAATCAATATTGCACAAATACATCTATTACACAGGCTCACGTATGGCTAACATTTATGTGACACATGCATGCACTTGCGCGTATAGTTTATTCACCTTGAAACTGATTTACAAACCAATTATTTAGAGGCAGTTAAAGAAGTATGCCCCGTGCTTGTAAAGGTGATCGGTATACACACACATAACCACACACATAATCATAATAAAATACTTAATGCACCCATGTATTTGTGAAACAAATACAGATACTAGATCATACTATAATACAAAATGCATATTCGAAAGACAAGTACAGGTTCTACATTATCTTGTAAATAAGACCGAGTTAATCGTGACGTTCATGATCAAATGGGCCGAAATATACGCTACCTTCACAGATACAATATTTATGAAGAAGAAGAAGAAGAAAATGCAGAAACATCATCGCGGTCTATCAAAAATAATATATGATCATCGCAGGTACGTGAAGATTCTGCAGTAGATAATGAGGCATATCAACAGTTATATCTGTACTACAACCGCACTGTGTATAGCTTGTTGGTATAATAACGACAATACGACATGCAATGCAGAATGAGGAAAAGGCGCATTTCATTAAAAAGTCCGCTGCTGTGATGAACCGCCATCACTAAAGCCAGCGGAGCGCGGATAATAGCTACCGACAGCCGGCCGCGGAGTCTCGTGAGTCTCAGTGACAAACCGCTAGGTCACCGTGGCAACAGATGACGCCAGTAGTCCAATGCCACGATCGCGGCCATCATCACCGTTTCGTGCACACTCACTGCTACGGAGGCAATTCACAAAAGAGCAATATTTTGTCTGTATGAACAGGTACCACCATACATCATCATATTAATTTGTTTTCATGGAGCAGTGGTTTTTAACTACATCATTCTTACTATGCCCCCGGCTATTTACATGTACGAATATTACGGTTATTCATTCATTGATTACAAACTTAGATTAAGCTTATACATTTACATTTGTTTTCCTTACTACGGATATTACATGTAAGCATTTCAAAACATTGCAACTAAGGAATTATCGTGAATTAAATCTGCCAGATTCGATAGCTCGCGGCTTCATTGATTTACATTTTATTACACTTGCCTTTATATTGGACAAGCAGTTTTCAACAGTTTTTAAATTTTCCAAAATAATGATAACACAAATAAATATTAGTCCCCACGACCGAGTGGTTTGACGTAATTGTGTGTATTACTATTATTATACAAGTATTGTATTATTGCGCGCATGCGTTCATTTCTGACCTGCCCTGCCCTGCAGATAATCTACACGTACCGTACCTGCGATGCGATGAACATGATTATCGTAATTGCCCAGAGATCGAATGAAACATTCTTGGTGGTTCGACATGTCCTGACTATTGTGAAGGTAGCGTATGTTTAGCCCTTTTGATTACCATAATCGATTTTCTTTTCTATTTTTTTATGTTTGATCTAAGTACACATTCGTGCATGTTCATCTCGCATGTGGACTTTTTGTAAACACATGAACTATGATTATGTGCTATGACTATGTATGTGTAAGTGCGGATCGTCATCATAACTAAACTGATAACCATACAAGTGGAAGCATGGCCATGGTCGGATCGGGCGGGTTCGGAATTGATAATTTCCTATGAATCTGCAGTCAACACAAAGTAAAACCTGCTTGTCATGTGTATTTAATATCAATGATTTTAATTTGTTTTATTTTGCTGTAGTGTATGTTTTGGTGGAAGCATGGCCATGGTCGGATCGGGCGGGTTCGGAATTAATAATTTCCTATGAAGCTGCAGTCAACACAAATTAAAACCTGCTTGTATCATGTGTATTTAATATCAATGATTTTTTTATTTTGCTGTAGTGTATGTTTTGATGGTAAAGAGGATACACACATCATTGTTTACGACACCATGCACTGCCAGGCAAGCCATTAAAACATATGAGATCAATATAAGAAATATCTTTACTGTCAACCTTAACATCACTGTCCGATTGGAATAAACTCACATTTATTCGATGATAAAATAATACTTCACTTTGTATTACCAATTTTGTTTTTAAATAGTCGGTGATGATTTCGCTATTCAATCATCATTTTAACAAAACATCACACTCACAACTTTTCTGAAAAAAATTGTTGAAAGTGGAAACCAATAAGTTTTTACTGCTGCTTTTTGACTGATATACTTCGACGTGTGTAAGTTTTATACCTTTCAGGTATGGTGGAGTTATATATATTAGTTTGTAATGATATGATGGAAGAGTTGGTTACCAACATTCCCCAGATATGTACTCTGTCTTTAACTTTGTGAAGTACACTTTATCTTTCCTATCTCTTTCAGAAACGACAGCTAATCTATAGGAAAAAAGTTCAATAATTACAATGATCATTTTATTTTGTTCAGATACGGAATCATCAGCTTCATTATAACATCATTGAGAAGGTTTACGAGAAAACACCTGCTGCCAATCTCAGAAAGCTCAGTGATATATCGATGTGATAAGTTGTTTGTTCCTGGGTGCCCATCAATGAACATTGGTCTTATTTCTTAGAGTGTGTTACTTCAGGATGAATCCGCAGATAGGACGAGCACCCGGGTATTGCGAATTTTACAACGTTCGTTCAGTCAGAATTGCGGCTGGCATTCTGATAGCATGTGGTATTTTGACTGTAATACTCGGTCTCGTCCAGATACATTTTCGTTCTGATGGTGACTTCATGATGGCAATCATAACTTACCTTGTATCTGGATTCTTGGTAAGTTTTTTTGTTTGTTTGTTGATATTTGAAAGCTCTTTATTTGACAACATAGTACATTATAGTTCACGATATACGCAAAATACTGTAGAATGTTATTAGAGTGCCATGATAGACATAGTCACGCACACTAACTTTTAAATATTCCTGGAAGTGGAATGCATTTTTTTGTTGTGAAATAAATCTCCTGTACAAAATGAACAATTAGTTTCCGACAATGTATCTATGATATGATAATACTGAATAGTATTTTCTGTGGATTTTTCTTTCATTACTTATACTTACATCAAAATAGAGGGCGAATAAAACTACAATTAAGCCATCTGATCATGCAGATCCCGAAAATACTCAGGCTCGGATTCTTGGTAACTTTCCGATAGAAGACGGATGATGGCATATTGTGTGGGCAGTTTTCTTGAATCCCCGCTTTTGGAATGAATAGTTACCGACCAAATATTGCTGAATAAAATAGATACATTCAACCACAGCAGTGAGTATCAAATTAAATTGCAATAATATAATCTAAGCCCCTTCCCAAAATTTAGGAAACTCAACTTTGATCCATCATATCATTGTTTGATTATATATATTTCTTTTAGTGATCGACTTTTCCCGTTTAAAATGATACATTATGTGTCATTTATCCGGAGTCACGCAGTGCGCTTGAGAATGACATGGGGGAAGCGAGGGGGGGGGGGGGGGGGGGGGGGGAGTCGCGCAGTCAAAATGGGCCGATATTATAGAGTACAGAAGCCATGACGTCATAAAAACACTTTTTTCGAATTTATAAATTTGAACTCCATTTTCCGTAAGAGCATCAATAATAATGTCCAAATACCGAAAATCAATTGAATATATTAACGTATTGGCTGAGATATGCCCATCCGAATGAACTTTACTTCAATGGGCAATCAGTGTTATAGTGCACTGGTTCATAAAGTTATGAACCAGTGCACTATAACACTGATTGCCCATTGACAACAAAAATCATTCGGATGGGCATATCTCAGCCAATACGTAACCTATTCAATTGATTATCGGTATTTGGACATTATTTGTTATGCTCTTCCTGAAAATGAAGTCCAAATTTGAAAATTCCAAAAAAAGGTGTTTATGACATCATTGATGACATCACACTTCACCACTCTATTAACTTTGGAAAATCTACTTTTGCATCGCTTTAAAAAAAATGTATACAATTGTACATTTTATAATGTTTTTATATGAATTAAAATCTTCAAATGTATCATATTTAAGATATATGCGACCTTCTATAGCAAAACCCTGCACTTGTTTGAAAAAAAATCAAAATTTAGATTTTCATACCACTAGAGAGGACCCAGCAAGATCACAAGCTTTCACTTGATGCTCTGTTCTACCAAATTGGTCAATAATTGACAAATATATGATTGTTTTAATTTCACAATCATAAGTCTTTTACACACATTACGTGAACTTAGTGCAGAGTTTTGCTAAAGCCAGTCACATCTTTTTGATGATGCCGGCATATATCTAGTGTTTTCTAAACTTTCTTTCGTTATATTCTATTTAGAATTTAATAACAGGATTCATTGGGATACGCACGCGAAGTAAACAATCACTCTGGGTGAGAATAACATCATCGTTTTTTTACTTTACCCCCAAAGTGGCAGGATAAACTATACTCAGTGCCCATGGTGCTAGGTCTTGTTAAACCTGCTAGCGTAACATGAATTTGAAGGCCAGAGTCAAATTACTATTCAGGGATTAAAACGGAATCTATTGAAATGCAAATGCCTGGCTTATGCTTGAAGAAAGGGTGTTCACTGGACAAAAGAGCCACTTAAATATATGATGCCATTGCATAATACGTGGTCAATTACTCTATTACCATTGAGTGCACCTTGATGAGGGATAAAAGCTGAACACAAGCTTGAATGTATGTATTTGGTTGTTTTTGTGAGCTGGAGTCCATCTTTCAAATTAGTTGCTCGTTAGGTTATACATAAATGGGGGATGATGTGATAAATCATCAATGCAAAATCAGTAAAAAAGAAGTTTTCACCTTTGAACCTAAACGAGGAGCACGACATAAATTTGTTTTCACATTGCTGCCAATTTGACTTGGTTATGATCGTGTAACTGTACAAAAAATTCCGTCTCCTACATCTATAATTGATTTAACGATTTTCCTCTACCCGTTTTCGACTTAAACCATTTAATACTTAAGGAGTTCTTAACAATGAGAAGTGTATTTTTATTTACCATTTAGTGCTCTTAATTGTGTTATTTTGTTTCAATCCAGATCAAAGGATACATGGCTATGTCGATAATTAGTGCTGCGGCTGTGGCGCCTGCTACTATTGGAGTTGCCAGTTGCGTACTCATTGTACATGTAAAACCGGTAAGAGATTTGTACATATTTTGTGCTAGCAGTGGTGTCGGTTAACCAATTCGATTGTCCGGGGAGGGCTTGGGTGCTACCGGAAACCCCCATAGTGTTTCCTAGTGTTGATCATTATTTGAATACACAATGCACAAGTTGTGCTTTTCACACCATCACACTCAACATACTTTGTTTACAGTTAAAAGTTAATTTGTTACAAGTTAAAATTTTAAAAGTTTACTTGTGAACGTATTCGAAATGTTGATACATTAAGGACATTAAGAGACTCTTGAGAAAAGTGAACCCCAACAAAGCTACTGGCCCGGACAACATTCCTACCAGAGTCCTGAAGGAATGTAGTGCGGAATTAGCAAGACCTCTCAGCTGCCTATACGAGCTCTGCTTCTCTCAAGGAGTGTTCCCAAGCAAATGGAAGACTGTTCAGGTCATACCAATCCACAAAAGGGACTCAAAGGCTGATCCTAATATGTACCTGCCTATCTCGCTTTTGAGTAACATCAGCAAAGTCATGGAAACGGTTGTCCAGAAGCAGATCCAGAACTACCTCCTACAACACCAACTCATATCTGACAGACAGTTTGGTTTTAGGCCCCACCACAGCACAGCTGACATTCTCACCATCCTTTCTCACCAGTGGTCCAGCTCTCTTGACAGAGGCAACGAAATCTGCCTTATTGCGCTATATATCAAAGGAGCATTCGACAAAGTCTGGCATGGCGGTCTCATATCCAAGCTGAACGCCAAAGGGGTTACCGGCAAGCTACTGACCTGGATCCAAAGCTATCTCTCGGATCGATCTATCAGAGTTGTCTTGTCTGGACAATCATCAAGTACTTCACCAATTAATGCTTCAGTTCCCCAGGGATCAATACTCGGTCCACTACTGTTCTCCGTTTACATTGATGATATTGGAGACAACTGTGAAAATACCCTGTACCTATATGCGGATGACTCCACCCTTTTCTGTGAAATCCGATCCCCTGACAATGCTGAGGCAACATCAGCAAGCCTAAACAGAGACCTGGATAGACTATGGACTTGGGCTCACAAGTGGAAAGTAACATTCGAGCCAAGCAAGTGTAAAGCCCTGATAATCTCCCGGAAGAGAACTCCAACAAGGACAGACCTACATTTCGGGAACTCCACACTAACAGAAGTGGATGAGCTTGTCATCCTGGGAGTCACTGTGAAACTTACTTGGACAAAACATATCACCAACTTAACAAACAGCAAGAGCTGGACAGAAACTAGGAGCGTTAAAGAGGGTAGTTACCAAGCTTGATGTCGCAGGAAAAGCTACCATCTACAAGTCCCAAATTCGCAGCGTAATGGAGTATGCTTCGCTATGCTGGATGAATGCATCTACCACTGCACTTGCACTGCTGGACTCTATCCAGAGGAAAGCTCTTCGAGTCATTGGCGTGAATGAAGAAGACGCACAATCACAACTTAACATCCCATCTCTTCAACACCGAAGACATGTGGCTGCTGCAACAGTACTATACAAGATGCAGACCAACCTTTGTCCCTCAGACATGAAGTCCATGCTCCCTCAACCATACGTGATAAGAAGATCAACACGAACCAGCAGGGCAATGCCGAGACATGCCCTTACAATACCCACCTCTAGAACCTACTCAACAGGCAGAAGCTTTCTCCACATAGCAGTCCCTCTTTGGAACAACCTACCAGAGGGCACAGTTGGAGAGATCAACGACTCGGGTGTTCAATCTTTCAAGCGACGAGTACATCAGCACCTGTTATTTATTGATGGTGTCACATAGATGAGGCACTATTTAATTTAATTTAATTTAATTTTCCTTAAGCCACTGTGAGCCACTGATTGGCCGATGAGGATGCCCGTATTTGAGTTTGATGTATGTCTCGCCTTATTGGCTATTGCTCACAATAGCACCTTATATATTTAAAAAAAAAGAAGAAAAAAAGACATATATTAAGTCACTAAGTTGATTCTTTTTTTTCCTGTATGCACACTTTAAACATATCTTTATGCATAGCGAGTAGAACTCACCTCCAGCTTCCGAGGGCAGTAATGACAAAGAATAACGTTAAACAAAATAATAATTGAAACAACTTTATTACTATTAGATTAATCGGAAATAACTAGAAGTGACAGGATATTATGCTCTTAATTCAGTAAGCAAAACTTACAACCTTCAACTTCTATTTAATGCTGAATTACCCAAGGTGGTTGCAAGTCATCGGTTATTTTTCAACCGATACTTAACCCATCTACAACACATGCTTTTGTTTCTTTTCTGATTTCAGCAATCCACCCACCCTGATCTTGCATTTTGTGCGGGTCTGGTTATTTTCATTGGTCTATTGGAATTCTGCACAAATATTGCTGCAGCCAGTTTCTGCTGTGGTGGAGTATGTTGTTTGGAACAGCGCCGGGACCTACATGACCGACAGCAGAATAGATCTAACTTCCAACCAGGATATCCGGGTATGTTGTAATGTATACTGTCATGCCTGTATTAGCGGTCACCCGTCTAAGGCAGCCAACTTGCCTATAGTGGCCAACACAAGTTGATCCCTTGCAGAGAAAAAAAAGATTTGAAGATTTTTCGGTGGTCACTTAACCAAGTTTGACTGTAAAATGGTTGGATCAAAGCTCGCGAATTAACTTTAATACCACAAATTTGAAAGTAAATATACCGATTGTCATCGTGATTCGTATGTCAAGCTAATTCAGAATAAAATGACCATGTTTCTGTTTCGTCCAGTTTACGAAGCTCTTTTATCCTTAAATGTCATGCTCGCTCAAAACAGAGAGGTATCGAAAAGTTTGCGAAAACCGTGCCATCGTTATTGCAACTATGCCATATGCTTTGCAAATAAACTGTGCGAAATTAAATGTCCTGACCATACTACTTAGGAAATCAAACAAACATACTGATGGTGAATACAGGGATACTAACAAAAGCTGTAAAACAAGATTGTTTTTCTCCCTGAGAAACTAAAACAAATATCACATGTCATTATGTGTAAGTGCAACGAGTTGACGAGAACTTGCTTCATCACATGCATGAGACATTTGACTCAGATTAGTAAAACAACGTCAAGAAACCTAATTTTACTGAATCAATTGTACCAATTATAAGAAGAAAAATCAAAATAAGTATGAATCTACTAGAATTAATGTTCGTTCATCTCTTTTTTTGTTGCTGATAGGTTCCTCTGGACCATATCAACGTATGGAAGATGAAGAAGGTAATATTCAATGCATGCTCAACGAATACAAATGAAGATGACATGAGAAATACTATAGGAATGGCATGGCAATGACAATGACACGTCATTGTCAACGACAATGGATATTGCAATGGGAGTGACACGAAAATTACACAATAATGTCAATAACAATGACAACTATAAATTTCCGTTGCCGCGCAATGCGAATGTATCACCCCAGCACTGGCAGCGATTTTTGCGTCATCCTTATGTTCAAAGGAGCGACAAAGATATCTCTCCCCTCACTCAAACAAAAGGATGACGTAGAGATCTTCACTAGTGGCCCGGACTATTGTCAAAACTAGGAGCAGCATCACCAAACAATATGTATCTTTATAGACAATTCAAAAGAAATCTGTCACGAAATGTGACCTGCAGAGTCTGCAGAGCGCACACAAGACATCCACCAAAATATGACCTTTACTGACCCTATAACAAACGGAACATAGGTGGCAGCATTACCAAACACTTACAATGTGTAGATTTTACTAAGACACACCTCCATACAAAATCTAAAAGAAATCCATGAGGAATTTTGGCAGTTAGAGCGCACAAAAGACATATGACCTTTTACGCTATAAAGGACGGAACAACGAGGTCAGCAACATCCACAAAATACACATTTGTACATTTTACCAAGATACATTTCCATACCAAATTTGAAAGAAATCTGTCAAGAAATATAACCTGCAGAGCCACCGACAATAGACACCCACCAAAATATGACCTTTGACCCTATAAAAGACGGAACACGGGTGGCAGCATCACCAAACACTAAAGATGTGTAGATTTTTTGCAAGATACACCTCCATACAAAATTTGAAAGAAATTGTCAAGAAATGTGGCAGTAAGAGCGCACAAAGGACAGAAATGACTTTTGACCCTATAAAGGACAGAACACTGGGGGCAGCATCGGCAAAAATTATAGGTGTGTAGATTATACCAAGATACACCTCCATACAGAATTTGAAAGAAATCCGTCAAAGAATATGGCAGTTAGACCGCACACTATAGTGTGACCTTTGACCCTATAATAGACGGAACACTAGAGGCAGCATCGCCAAAATCTATAGGTTTGTAGATTATACCAAGATACACCTTCATTCAAAATTTGAACAAAATTCCTTGAGAAATGTGGCCTATAGAGCGCACACAAACCATCCACAAATATATGGCCTTTTATCCTATACAAGACGGAACACTGGGGGCAGCATCACCAAAAAGTATAAGTGTGTAGATTATACCAAGATACACCTCCGTACAAGATTTAAAATCCGTCGAGGAATGTGGCAGTTAGAGTGCACACAAGAGCGGCGTAACGCTGCTGAATCCAAAGTATCCCCCAGCATACTGCTGTGGGGGATACAATAATGCAATGACAATGTCAATAATAATGGTGAGGATGCCATGCTAATGAAGCTCCAGTGACAATGACAATACAGAGGCACTGGCAGTAACAATGACATAACAATGGGGTAAAGACATTGCAATAACCATGTCAATGACAATGACAATGACAATGTCAGTGATAATGACAATGCTATGGACTATGTCAATGACAATTCTAATGGCAATATCACTGCTAGTAACAATGGCATCGACAGTTATACATTTTATTTCAATTAGTTTCTTTTTATTCATTTATAAATTCCATGCATGTAATAAAGCATTTTTTTTAAATAATAAGAACCAAAAAATGGGATGCCATGGACAAGTGATACAATAAATAGCACATTCTTCTTAACTTAAAGACATAACAAGGGCCATTGGAGAAATACAAAGACACTGTAAGTAAACATGTAAATATAAACACACCACAGAAGTATGTCCCGACTTAATAAATAATCATTATATCTTAAACAAGAAGTTTCTAACAAAAGCTGCATACAAAAATTGTTCTACAGTAATAAATTGAACATTTTATGTTTGTTATAGATATGCATCATTTCCTGTCTGACTGATCAAATTTGGATATAAAATATGATCAAATTTCAGTAGTCATATGAAGGTATATGTCTGTACGCTGTTAAACATCACATGTGGTTTAATGCTCCATAATGATATGTATTCCCTGTAACAATGGGTCCAGACTCTTCTCGTTATAACTCTGCTATTGGGCGTAATTATCATCGTGTGTTACAGTTCATGATTTAGTCATGAATAATAGATACAGAGGAATATAAATAACAGTTTCTTCCACTAATTATTATTCTTTCATGTACTATTATTAACATTAATTTGTATGTCTATTATACTGATCAGAAGGACGTCTGTGTATCAGGCCTGATGAAAATGGATTATATTTGAAGGCAGAAGTTTCACCAGCAAAGCCGTCACCGGGGCTGTTGCATTCCGACGAGGTAATTCCATCTGAAATACAAACAAATATAGACATGAACAATTAATATCTTTCCAATTATGTTATGTACATAAGGCTCCTATATAGTCCAAGTCTTAGATTATGAATCTAAGCTGTTTTTTGTTTCAATTGTTCTCTTCGTAGTTGAGATATTTATGATTTAATTTTAAGGAATCATAGACAATGTTTCAAATGTCTGCAGACTTCAGTGAGACAATGAGTGAGCGCTATCACTTCTTACTCGGCCATAAGACATTCATTTCGATCACGGACAAATAATGTTTTAAAATCCTGTTTCAGTTCTTGCATATGTCTACATACACTGTAGTTAATACTAGTTCACCTAGTCAAAATTCAATGGTTGGAGATTTTTTTCTTACATGAAAAAAAAAATGTAAAGGGATAGATGAGTTTTGGTATAGAGGGCGCTACACAAAATATTTTGTTGTGATATAATAAAAACTGAGGTCAAATTCGAAAGAGAATACAATTTTAAGGACAGAACAAATTTATTTGATCATAATCGGTTCAGAAATGGCTGAAATATCCATAAACATAACCATTTGTAATAATTGTGTGGGCACCACAATTATTCGATAATTTTGAACCAGCCGTTAATAAATAAAAAAATGCTTCCTCTTTTCAAACATTTACCAAATAGGCTTTTAGATAGTTGATGATTATCTGTCTATCTAATCACTTAAAAAAAAAACATCACATGCACAATATTTAATTTTAAATGGTTGAAACCAATTAAAAATTTAGTTTTTTAGAGAGCGCCCTTTCGAGTTTTAACAACTCTTTTTGAATGATAACAGGCTTTTCACTTAGTCATTTGTAACTTTCCTTCCTTTCGAGCATGATGGAGTTATATAACTCTTAGATTGTAATGTAATGGTGCAGGTTTTTGTTACTAAAATTCAATTTGATCAAAACTGTTCTCATTACCAAAAGTCAACTATATGACTTTATAGTCTGAGAAGATAACTTGAAAGTAAAACAAAATAGCTTGGTTGAATTATATTGAGTTTTAGAATATGACATATTAAACGATCGTTACGATTTCTTAAAGGGGTAGTACAGTTTTGGTAAGGCTGAGGTTTAGAAACCAAAACCTGCACAATAACATTACAAACTAATAGTTATAACTCCACCATGCTCGAAAGGTATAGAAAATTACAAACGATTAAGTAAAAAGCCTGTTATCATTCAAAAGGAGCCATTAAAACACAATAGGGCGCTCTCTAAAAAAGCATTGGTTTCGACCACTTTTCATGTAAAATTATGCATGTGATGTCTTGTTGAAATAAAGAACAAATGGAGAGATCATCAACAACTATTTAAAAATCTTTTAAAAACTTTTTTGAAAGTGGAAGCATTTTTTAAATAAAAAAAAAAATCATTGAATAAATCTGGGTCCCAGATTTATTCCGATCAGATATTTGTATTGATATTTCTTTTTGATCAAATAAAGTTTATTCTGCCATTAAAATTGTATGCTCTTTCAAATTTTACACCCAGTTTTTCATTCTGACAAACAAATTATTTTTGCAGCGCCCTCTATACCAAAACTGAACTACTCGTTTAAATAGTCTAGCAACTGCATACAAAGTGTTTCGTGTTCGTACTGTATGTTCACAAACAAAATATTGCCTTTAATTTCTTAAACACAATTAATGGTGATTCAATCAGATGCATGATTTAACAGGATTATTTTGTTCTTTAATTATAAAACTAATCTATGGCACATATATTGGCCCACATACTGCTTCTCCCTATTTTCCTTGTCTCAGTTGTAACCTGTATTTTTGTATAATTTACATATATGTTAATATTTGTGTTGTATTGTACACTGTACTTTGCTTTTTGGTCAAACACATAATAGTACTACCATTACTACTGCTACCATAATGATATGCGAACAAGGCAGGAGATGAGCCTTAGGGTTAGATTACAAAGCGACTTTATTGTTGCAACATTCGAATCCACTGTGAATTAAAGTACACACATACATGTATATTTTATATCCTTGTTGTTATCATAATGTTACATACAACGTAAAGATTCATGCAAAAGGAAAACGTCATCTTTTTAACTAGTTAACAATTTCCTAAATTTGCGAAAATATCCAATTTATCAAAATTTGTCAAATTATTAACATGATTAAGGTCATATTACTTAATAACTTCATAATTTAAGTCGAAGGATTAAGTCCAAGTCCACAGAAAACGACGACGGGAAGTTCAGTTTTGGTATAGAGGGCGCTGCACACATTTTTTGGGGGTTAGTTCAGTTTTGGTATAGTTCATTTTTTTGGTATAGAGGGCGCTGCACATAATATTTTATTGTGAATTAATGAAAAACTGAGTGTAAAATCTGAAAGAGCATACAATTTTAATGACAGAATAAACTTTTTTGATCAAAATTGGTTCAGAAACGGCTGAAATATCAATAAATATATCCGATCGGAATTTATTCCATGATTTTTTGAGAATTAAAAAATATGCTTACACTTTTTCAAAAAGTTTCAAAAGAGGTTCAGTTTTGGTATAGAGGGCGCTGCACAAAATACTTTTTGGTGAGATAATGAAAAACTCAGTGAAAACTCTCAAAGAGCATATAATTTTAATCACAGAATAATTTATTTGATCAAAATCGGCTCAGAAACGGCTGTAATATAAATTTCCGATCGGAATGTATTCCATGATTTTTTTAGAAAAAAAAAATGCTTACACTTTTTAAGAAGTTTCAAAAGAGGTTTTTAAATAGTTTTTGATGATCTTTTTATTTACTCATTATTTCAACAAAACATAACATGCATAATTTTGTATGACAAATGGTTGAAACCAATGCTTTTTTTGAGAGCGTCCTCGTGTGTTTTAATGGCTCCTTTTTATGATAACAGGCTTTTTAGCATGCTTTCGAGCATGGTGGAGTTATAACTATTAGTTTGTTATTGTGCAGGTTTTGGTTACTAAAGCTCAGCCTTACCAATACTGTACTGCCGCTCTAAACGATAATTTACTTAACTATCCTTTCTTCATTTTGAACTTCTTGTAGAGTTATATCATGCATCGTTCCAAACAGAAAGGACTTGCAGTGATCATCAACAATTATGACTTTCCCACGAAGCGAGACGGGTCGGATGTCGATTTTGTCAATGTGAAACATGTGCTGGGGCAGATTGGATATGAAACGATCCCTCGAGAAAACATGGATGCAAATGTAAGTATACATACTACTATTACTTTTACATCTACTGCTACTACTATTACTACTACTACTACTACTACTACTACTACTACTACTACTACTACTACTACTACTACTACTACTACTACTACTACTACTACTTCTACTACTACTACTACTACTACTACTACTACTACTACTACTACTACTACTACTACTACGACTACTACTACTACGACTACAACTACTACGACTACTACTACTACGACTACAACCAGGCGCGCCGGAAGCAGTTTTGGATTGGGGGGGCAAAACCCTAAGGGGGCTCACGATTTATGTGTTTAGGGGCTCATGCCCAACCACACTCGCAGAGTTGCCAACTTTGAGCCAGAGGTGAGAGTGAGACATTGCGAGGATAAAGCGACCAAGCCCGAGGGAGCGAAGTGACTGAGCGGAGTCCCCCCTCCCACGGTAGGGAGCTTTTGCATTTTTTAAACTTGAAATTGTGCAATCTGGTGCATAAAAACATGATCCAACAACATAGCTTACAACCAAAAATGAGTCCCGAGGAAGCGAAGCGACCGAGGGCTGGGGCAGAGCCAGAGGGGGAGGGTTTGGGAGGGGGTTTCCCCCTCCCACGGGGAAAATGTTGCATTTATATACTTGAAATGGTGCAATTTGGTGCATAAAAACATAAACCATATGCCACATTATGTATGATCCAACATCATAGCTTACAGCCAAAAATGAGTCCCGAGGGAGCGAAGCGACGGCTAGGGCTGGGTCAGAGACAGAGGGGGAGGGTTTGGGAGGGGGTTTCCCCCTCCCACGGGGAAGATTTTGCATTTATATACTTGAAATGGTGAAATTTGGTGCATAAAAACATAAACCACATGCCACATTATGTATGATCCAACATCATAGATTACAGCCAAAAATGAGTCCCGAGGGAGCGAAGCGACCGAGGGCTGGGTCAGAGCCAGAGGGGGAGGGTTTGGGAGGGGGTATCCCCCTCCCACGGGGAAGATTTTGCATTCATATACTTGAAATGGTGCAATTTGGTGCATAAAAACATAAACCACATGCCACATTATGTATGATCCAACATAATAGATTACAGCCAAAAATGAGTCCCGAGGGAGCGAAGCGACAGAGGGCTGGGGCAGAGCCATAGGGGGATGGTTTGGGAGGTGGTATCCCCCTCCCACGGGGAAGATTTTGCATTCATATACTTGAAATGGTGCAATTTGGTGCACGTCACACAAACAGCCAGAGCAATAACAGCCTACACAGGAAACTACGTGGACCGGTACAGAAAAATCCACCCCAGACGGGTACCATACGCAAGTTACACAACAAACTGAGATAATTTGTTTGCGCGCGAAGCGCGCAGCGAAAACGTTAAATGGATGTATAACTTAGTTTTTAAACGTTAGAATTAACAAGTATTGGCTGATACATTTATTTTTTTCTTTTCCTTTTTCTTTCTTTCTTTCTTTCTTTTCTTTTTTTTTTTTTTTTTTGAGGGGGGGGGGGGGGCTTTTTGGGGGGGCAAAAACGCGTTTTGCCCCCCCACTTTTTGGATTGGGGGGGCGGCCGCCCCCCCTGCCCCCCCACTTCCGGCGCCTATGACTACAATTACCACAACAATTACTAACCTTCTATACAGGGTGGCCCAGAAATAACGGAACGGGGTGCTTGCTATAATGAAGACACATGATGCCCGTCATAGCGACTAGTAACGTTCAATGCGTGCGCCATTGTAGTACCCCTTCTTCTCTATACACAGCTGAACGCACACTCACAATGGCGCACGGTTGATCGTTACTCGATGCAGTATGGCGGGCATCATGAGTCTTTAGTATGGCAAGTACCCCGTTCCGTTATTTTTGGGCCACCCTGTATACTAATTATTTATCTATTATTCATTATACGTTATTACCACCATGGAAACCGATACTTATAAGCAACATTTATACGTTATTATTATTACTATGATAATTACAGTTATTATTTATATTATTATTATTTTTTATTATCACTAATGTTATTATCATCACCATTGTCATCATCATCATCATCATCATCATAATCATGATCATTACTTTTATGACAGGGAATTGACGCCGTACTGGATAACGTGTTGGTCAGAATCAACGAGGACGGGCCAGAGGAGCACAGCTCAGTCGTGATCGTTCTCATGAGTCACGGCGAGGAGCGGGGCATCTACGGCATCGACAGTAAAGTCGTCATGATCAAGGACATCCAGACCAAGTTCTCCGGGCGGAACTGCCCCGCGCTGCGCGAGAAACCGAAAATCATCTTCGTCCAGGCTTGTCGGGGAAGTGAGTCTTTTCAAGTCGATAAAAGCTGCTGAAAACAAAACAAACAAGTGTATTTGCATAAGAACATACGCATATATCAACAACTTTAAGGGAGCAAGTTACTTTGTTGACCGTAAACGGACTATTACCCCCCTGGACAATCACCCCCCGGATGATTACACCCCGGACAATTACCCCCCCCCCCCCAGACAATTACCCTCCAAGAGAATAACCCCCAATACAATTACCGCAATACAATTACCCCCATAAAATTACCCCCAAGACAATTACCCCCCAGGATTACCCCCAAGACCATTACCCCCAGGACCATTACCCCCTAGACAATTACCCCGCAAGACAACTACCCCCTGGACAATCCCCCCCAAGATAATTACCCCGAAGACAATTACCCCTCGGACAACTATCCCCCAAGACAAATACCCCCCGGAAAACTACCCCGGATAATTACCCCCCTCCCCACTCCGGACGATTACCCCCCATACAATGACCCCCACGAAAATTACACGATGTTTGCAAAAACATCCATCAGGATTTTGACTATACCACTTCCAATGGGAATACATACTACATAATAATACAAAAAAAAAAAAAAAAATATATAATGATAATAATAATACTACATGTACTACTAATAATGATTATATTAATACTCGTTTTAGTAATAATAATAATAATATAAATACTAATGATAATAACAATAATGATAATCCAAAATCGAAGGGATGTATAAAAGTAACACTGAACCTTTACTATCGCCACTCCCTCGGGAGAAATTTACACTCATTTCATGTCAGGGCTTAATTTTTCGATTACACACGCTAATTATTTGCATGAACACAGAAGAACATGCCCACTTGCACATACACACATAGGCGCACAAACGCACACATACACATACAAACACACATAATTGACCTGAGGGGGGGGGGGGGGGGGGGGGGTGGGTTATCATCCGGGGGTTAATTGACTGTGGGGTAATCATCCGGGGGGTAATTGTCTTGGGGGTAGTTGTCCGGGTTGTCTTGGTGGTAGTTGTCCGGGGGGGGGGGGGGGGGGGGGTGGGGGGGGGGGGGAGTTGTCTTGGGGGGTAAATGTCTTGGGGGTAATTGTCCTGGGGGGTGATTGTCTTGGGGAGTAGTTGTCCGAGGGGCACTAACGCCCATTCACATACTCTCACACATAATTGACCGGGGGGGGGGGGGGGGGGGGGTTATCGTCTGGGGGTTAATTGACTTGGGGGTAATCATCGGAGGGGTAATTGTTCTGGGGGTAAGTGTCTTGGGGGTTATTGTCCTAGTGGGTGATTGTCCGGGGGTATTCCAGGGGGAAGTAGTCCTATAATCTTTGTTGACATGTGCTAGATTGTGCTAAGCCTCTTAAAATAACAATACATGAATCCTAGGGTTTTAGTCGTTTGTTATAAACGACAACAGGAAGTTGGTTCTTGCTGACCAGTGGCACCATGATACCAATCATGTGAGAACATATACATTTACGTACGGTGTCTTAAGCAAATGTGTATAGCTTGAACATTAATAAATAATAACAAGTGTGAATTCTTTCTTCATTAGTTTACAAATGATTCTCCATAGTAATCAAAACAGTGAGCTTCGGCAAAGTGTTGAAGACGCCATCATTCAAATCAGTTTCATCTATTTAGGTCTTCTTTGAATCTATTATATTAAAGTGTTTTCATTCAAATTCAGTTTCATCTATTAATGTACTCGTAATTCTAAATTAAGTTTCTAATATAACGCGCGCTGGTGCTTGCACAAAACAACAACATAAAAAGTACCATTCCACGTTTATGACGTCAAAATCGTGCAACGGTACAAAAAAAAAGTTCTATTCAATGAAAATAACGTCAAAATCGTACAATGGTATATTTCCACGAATGTCATTTGACCTTTTAAATTTAACCAATCACATTGCGAGAACATTCTAAGGTGTCACATAATAATTTATATAATATTGTCTACTTTGTTGGCAGCAATGATGACCGGGAGTGCGCTAGCTCTGGACGGTCCCCAGGACGCGACAACGCCCGAAGAGACGGTCTGTCCTGCTGCTGATAGTAGTGGTCATCAGGAGCGGTCGGAGAGATTGGGTTCTGAGTTGGTCACAGATAGTGATCTCCCTGACAACGCTGATATGTATATTGCGCATTCCACCTCTGATGGTATGTTTATGCTTACTATTCATGTTGGCCCAGCAAAAAGCGGATGATCTAAATACCGAGATCGTCAGTATTGGGTCGGTATTGTTTAATCAGGCAACACAATCTTGGGTTTTCCAATTTTGTCAAATTGTGGATGGGAATTGCCTCTTTCGCCTGCCAAAGTTTAGGGCAGTGGTAATGAGTATTATTTGAAATATTGTGTAGTTTCCACGGGGAATGCAATTTAAAAAGAGTTTTATGGTTCGCACAGGGCCTGCATGTAAACCTGGGAAGTCGTGGAATTTGAATGTTGTGTTTTCCAGGCCTAGACATTCAGGAAAGTTTTGTAAAATGATCTCATGTAATGTGATCGAATTTCATTTTATCTGCATTTCTTCAGCACTGAAATACAAAAAAAGATTTTAAGATTTAATTTTATTACAACAAGTACTGACCGAAGTTATATATCATCGTTTGTGTAGCATGGTTTAAACTCATAGAAAAGCCAGGTAATTCCATGGGAAGTCATGAAATTTGAGTTGAAAAAAAGGGTGTAGAAGCCTGGTTTGACAAGTTTTCGGGTCATGATAACAACGGTCACGAGCCGCATTATTATGCAAATATTGCGTGTAATAGTAGGCTACTTTCCCAAGAATCCAGTTGGGAAAATTATCACCAAATGTGTTATCTCTTGAGAAGATAATAAGGTTTGCCACTAAACTGTTTTGCCAATTTCATTCATATAGGATATTACTCCCTCCGTGACAAAAACAAAGGGTCTCTCTTCATCTCCACTCTCTGTGGGGAGCTCCTCTCCGCTGCCCACCTGGATGACCTAGACACCATCATGAATCGCGTGAGTGATTAAGGTTAATTTTGGCCCGAATTCTCATCAGGGCACAACAAAAGCCCTGGTTAAAGGGATCTAGTAACTTTGTTGACATGTGCAAAAAGTGATGAATGGTTGATGCAATGTATATTATTGTTATCCCATATGTCCACAGGGTATTGTGTGAACATTTCCAGTCAAATGGACATTGCATGGCCAAGTAATGAGCGAAAATGCAAAGTGATATTTACTATTAAATTCACCGCACTCACTTTGTACACGGTTTCAAAACTCCGGGGGAGTTTTTCTTATCTGAATACTTCGATCGTACATATCTTTGTAACGAAAGGGAAATTTGAAAAACCGAAACCTGTCCCATGATTTTATTGTTAATACGAATACAACAAGGTATGAGGGAACCGCTAGAATTAAAATTTTATTTTGAGGATTTGGACAATGTTACTAAGTCCGTTTAAAAGGACATCAAATACCAGTAACCGGTAAAACCGGCAGTTCACACCCGTGTAATTTCACTCGCCATTTGATAGTTGTTCTGTGCCAGTTTTCTAAATGCTTCTCATCATTACCTCAATAAATCCCTCTAGTTCTACTTAGGCATTAGGACAAAAAGTCGTTTGACATTCCAGTCATAGTATAACGCGTCACCGGTTATATGATGTCCTGGATGCACCTTATACTATGCCTAGAATATCAAGAGACACTTTGTATGGATGCCTCTGCAGATGGATTTGCATAAAGAAGACAAAGGGCTAGTCAAGTTTCACACGTGTGACAAGGCTTACAGGTGTGCCCCCAATAATTTTGCTTGCCCCCCCCCCAAAAAAAAAAAAAAAAATCAGTCCGACCACGCTACGCCACTGGGGTCACATAATGTATTTGTGATAATAGACCGCTTCTGTAATGTATGCAAATAATATGCGTATGACGTCAGACTCCCCGTTGGCAAGCTTAACAATTTTAGTAACTAGGTCCGGCAAGCTCCGGCAAACTTAGCTTGCCGGACCTAGTTACTATTGTTAAGCTTGCCAACGGGGAGTCTTACGTCATACGCATATTATTTGCATACATTACAGAAGCGGTCTATTGGTAATTGCGGATTCAGAACTGATATGATCTAGACATGGTCATGTATCACGCGAGTGAACGTAATTCAGAAGGGGAGGGGGGCAACCACATTATATTATATATGGGATATGGATGTGGGCTTCTTTAAAGCTGATACTGATGATCCAGACTCTAACATGGATATATGAGTTTTGGGGAGGGGGGAGGGACACTCACATACTATATTTGTGATAGAATGATATTAAAAGTAATTTGATAAAGCGTCATTGTTATAAATAACAGGGCTTCATAGTTATTATTATTACCCCAGGTAAAAAGAAAACCCTATACGTAATAATGATGGAACACAGTGATAAATAACTCCACCTTCAGTCAAATACAAATGAAATACAACAAATGGAAATGTGAAAATATACATGAACAATACATTTCCTTGAATTTCCTTATGCAGGTAACAAGGCGCATCACTAAGTTCAGCGGAACTATAAAGGATGAGCAAGGCAACAAACAGAAGGCACTACAGACTCCTCAGATCTCAAAGCAGGGAGTCGGAAAGAAAATCTTCTTTATGCCAAAGTACCCTCCCAGCCCCAGCAGTGAAAATGGGGACGGTGATGATGAACTACACGTTGTGACGAGCAGTGATTAATTGTGGATAACATTTATGCAGCGCTTGATTATTATACAAGAGTTTGTAAGCGCTGCCGAAAAACCTTGTGATCATGTAACTTACCCTGTTCTATTGGATATTTATTTTTTCTTTAAAGAGTATAAATTATTAGATCCAGTGAGCACTGAGTGAGTGAGTGAGTGAGTGTTGTAGTAATCATTATAAATGAAAATGAGCAGGATTGCTAGACCGATGATCTACCAACTGAACTCGAAAGCTCTTATGGCTGCTCATTCCAGGCACCCTTTCCAATGATCGTGGTTGTCAGAAGCACCAAAGTGATGCAGCTTCTGTGTAAAGTAAATTCAAACATAGGGAAAACTGACCGGAAATACACCATAATTTCAAAGAAAATTGAGCTTCCCTAGGACTCGAACTAAAGACCTCCAGATTGCTAGGCTGGTGCTCTACCACCTGAGCTAAAACGTTTTTTTGGCTGTCCATCCCAATTAATTTACCCTTGCTTGTGCTAGTCAGAAACTGTACAATCTTGAATAATAACAAAATCAACTTTGATATGTGTTATATCACTTTAGGTGGTCCGAAAGTGATGCAGCTATTTTACAAAGTAATGTCAAACATTAAGAAAACTTTCCAAAATATATAATACATACATGATAGTGAGTAAAGACTCTCCTTACTAGGAATTAAAACCGGAACCTCTGAATTGATAACATTTTTAAAGGTCTCCATGTTAAAGACTGATTTGAAAATTAAATGTACGGTGCTCCACGTAGAAAATGTTTATTGCAAGACTGATCTTCATAAGAAGAACTCACTCATTTGATCAGTATGTTCTCATCGAAGATAGAACAATAGATAACATATATATTTTGTATATTTGTGTATCATGTATATAGCACTTGATTATTATACAATTTGTTTAAGCACTGCACAAACGTGATAATTACCACGGACCCGCATTATAATGCGGATGTTGGAACGATGAACATTATCTTACTTCATGTGTATACTTGGTATTTTATGTATTCAGTTCCTTTATCTGTTTAAGTACGGCTAGACTTTAGCTTTTCACGCGTGTATAATACCAATTTACATTAATTATTCCATCCCTCCGGCAAACTGACCCAACTTTATAATTAGTACATACCCTTTAAAGGGATCTAGTAACTTTGTTGGCATGTGCAAAAAGTGATGAATGGTTGATGCAATGTATAGTGCTGTTATCTCATATGTCCACAGGGTATTGTGTGAAAATTTCAAGTCAAATGGACATTGCATGGCCAAGTAATGAGCGAAAATGCAAAGTGATATTGGGTGATATTCACTAACTCACTGCATTCACTTTGTACAGGGATGAAAAACTCGCCCGGAGTTTTTCTTATCTGAATACTTTGATCGTACATATCTTTGTAACGAAAGAGAAATTTGAAAAACCGAAACCTGTCCCATGATTTTATTGTTAATACGAATACAACAAGGTATGAGGGAACCGCTAGAATGACAATTTTATTTTGAGGATTTGGACAATGTTACTAAGTCCCTTTAAGTAGACCAGTTTCAAACTATTGTGTTGACTCAAAATGATGTGAAATATTCTTAAAGGACAATGAAACCCAGGACAAATGTTGCTTTCATAGACATGAAGAGTTTAGGAGGAATAATCTCTGAAAGTTAGGGCATAATCGGGCAAGAATCAAGAAAACTATTGCTCTTTGAAGATGTCCATGTATTCCTATGGGGAACTCAAAAAGTGTGTGGACTACTCCCCAAATGTTTTGTACACAAATGTTCCCATTTTTACAGTTTTTTTTTATAGTCACACTTTTCCATTCCCCCAACTCATGATATGTTATATAGATTACCCAAGTCGAAATTCCCATAGACACCCATAGAAACCCATAGAAAACCCATAGGAAATTCCTATGGGTTTCTATGGGTTTCTATGGGTTTCTATGGGACCAACAGAAACCCAGAAAATAAAACCCATAGAAACCCATAGAAACCCATAGGACCCATAGAAACTCACAGGACCCATAGAAACCCACACCCATAGAAACCCACACCCATAGACACTCGTAGGACCCATATAAACCCACAGGACCCATAGAAACCCATAGGACACATATAAACCCATAGGACCCATAGAACCCATAGAAACCAACAGACCCATAGAAAATTTGCATATTCATGCAAGACTCATCCATATCATTCATGCAACAAAATATGATGTTTATGTATTTGTTATTTGTTTAACACACATATTCACGTTTAATGGTGCGTATTTTAATGAAATAATATATAATCAATTTATTCACCACATTTTCAATTCCTAGATGGGAATTAATATTTCCAGAAAACAATATAAATATGATAGAATATTGTACTAACCAAGGAAAAGTATTTTAACTGCAAATACATATACCTCAATGTATTGTTCAGCTTTAAATTAAATTCTTTAACCCTCTTCAACAAGAGGCAATGCCTTGCTTGCCCTATTGCACTGTCTGAAGAGGTTGATAAGGAAAATATGAATTATCATTTAATGATTCTCTGAAGGAGAATTTAATTGATAATTCTCCATGCATTTTCTATTGGTCCCATAGAGATTTCTCTATGGGTTTTCTATTGGTCCCATACAGATTTCTCTATGGTTTTTCTTTTGGTCCCATAGAGGTTTCTCTATGGGTTTTCTATTGGTCCCATAGAGATTTCTCTATGGGTTTTCTATTGGTCCCATAGAGATTTCTCCATGCATTTTCTATTGGTCCCATAGAGATTTCTCTATGGGTTTTCTATTGGTCCCATAGAGATTTCTCTATGGGTTTTCTTTTGGTCCCATAGAGATTTCTCTATGGGTTTTCTTTTGGTCCCATAGAGATTTCTCTATGGGTTTTCTATTGGTCCCATAGAGATTTCTCTATGGGTTTTCTATTGGTCCCATAGAGATTTCTCTATGGGTTTTCTATTGGTCCCATGTTCCATTTTCCCTATTGAAAACCCGTAGCCCTATGGGTCTATGGGTTTTCTATGGGTTTAGGTTCTATGGGAATTTCGACTTGGGTATGTATGTAAGAAATACAATTTGTATTGCTCTGTTAATAATAATGTTCTTTTGTTGGTACCATGGTACTGAAAATATGCGAAACTTTAGTACTGGCTTGAAAGACCTGCCGTAATTGTAGGAATTTCAATTACCTAGACAAAAACACCGGAATCAGCAATTTCGGTTGGGTTGAATTTATTTCCGAGCAAAATTAAATGCTTTTATTTCTTCCAATTTAAACCAAAAATAGGCCTGTCATAGTCGATCCCGTTATCACATATACATTTACCAGAATCATTCATTTTGCATAATCACACAACTATATAAATATCCAGTGTACATAATAGTAAAATAATAAAGATACTAAAATAAATAATAAACTGTATAACGCCTAACTGTAAAGAAAAGGAAGGAAAATGTAAAAGAGACAACATCCATAACAAAACGCAACACTCCTGCATGAAGAAAACCAGATATAATGTAATCCATACAACATAAATGATAGCGAATAACTTGTCTATTACAAAATTCCCAATGACGTCATAATATTGTCGTCCATACGACATAAATTGTCATGGCAAAAATGGTCTTTTTCAGATGTCATAAAGACGTCGTAATCATGTCATCCATACGACAAAAAAGATAGTGAAAATAAGTCTTTGAAAGACATCATAGTGATGTTGTAATAACGTCATCCATAGGACAAAAACTAATTGGACTAATAAGTCTTTGGATGACGTCATAATGACGTCGTAATATGGTCGTCCATACCATAGAGTAACTATAATATAATACGACCAAAAATGATGGCAAAAACTAGTCTTGTAAAGACATCATAATGACGTCTTAATACTGTCGTTCGTACGACATAAACCTTAATGACAAAAATCGTCTTAAAAAGACATCATAAAGACGTAATTTTTACGACGTCCTTATGACAAAAATAAATAGTGAAAAAATGGTCATTGAAAGACGTATTAATGACGTCGTTTGCACGTATTCCTTACGACACAAATTATCATGTCAAGAATGGTCTTTAAAAGACGTCATAATGACTTCGTATTCACATCGTTTATACGACATACGACGTGTTTACCAGTTAACGACCAAATTAAGACGTCATAAAGACGTCAGTCTGTTACCTGCCAATGGCGGGCGATTCTGAGCGCTACATCATTAACCTCTGCCAGATCTACAATTGTGCACATTCCATGTTCTAAGCATGTGGTCCATGGTCCGAGGACCTTGACCGCACTCACAATCCACCGCGCCATCGATGTATCCCCAGTCTAGCATATTGGACTTGCATCTACTCATGCCAGTCTGAAGTCTATTCAGTCTACGCCAAGTCATCCAGGGTTGGTTGAATCCTGCTTGCAATTTCTCAGATGGCTGCATAGGCATACTATTGTCTACTTGCATCTCATCCAGTCTCTCTTCCCCATTTACAAAGTGGCGTAGCTACGTGGGGTACGAGGGACACGTGCCCACACACATGCCCAATAAAATGAAGCAAAATAATTAAAAACATAAGGTGAATATTGTGAAAAAGTAAAGAATGCATTAGGTAACCGTATATTCCATTATGATTTGCATGCCCACCCTCCGATCAGTCCGAGCACGATACGCCACTAACATTATTTATTTTTCCACAGCTTTTACAAATTCTTTGTCAAGCTAAAGAGGCGATTGTCTTTTATTTATTATTATTTTTTTTTTACAAAACTTGAAACGAAACGTTTTGTTACTTTATTGCCCTAGAACCAAAACTAGTTAAAAACCTTCTGATAATTTCATCAGTTTTTCTCATCAGATTAAAGCAGATATCCTATTCTCATGTTTGGGGAAGTATGCCAATCCAATACTTGTCACTGGGGTGCTCCGTTTGAATTTGATTCATTCAGAATGCAGCATACTATTAAAAGTACTTGTGTATAATTTTGTTAGTTTTTGTTACGGGCAGTTATCATAGTTGTACAATTTTTTACATATTTATGTTTATTTCACTGCAATCTTTGTTATAAACTTTTATGCAACATGTATGTATTATTTTATGACACAGTTTAAATAATTCTGATTGAAACCTAAGAGGCTGGAAAGTTTTTCCAAATAAAAAAAATAAAAACATTTATTCAATGAAAATGTACCATTTACTCATGACTACTGTGTTTTACTTACTAAAGTGGTTTGGAATAATTTGTCAATCAGACGGGCAGTGCGACCTTGAGAACGCCTTGTGCACGATGCAAAATACACACTGGCTCTCATTGGTGTAACCTCATATTTCGGGAAAGGATAAATTTTCCGCATGTGTTTGCCCCCCCCCCCAACACAAATTTAAAAAAATGTGCAAATGGTTAAAAGGGTTTATATTTCAAGAATATGTTCGCGAAAAATAGAAAAAAAAGGAGTAAACATTTCAGTGTCTGCAAAATTTGAAGGGCCACAAATTATAGTTTATCTATGTATTTGAAGTCTTAAAAAAGGGGTATTTTGGTTAATGAATACTCTTAATGCCAAGATAAAGGGACCTTTTTATGCCACTTTGTATCTGTTTTGTGTTTTAAAGAAGTATTATTTTCTGTGAATCTACGCGGAACGCCGCAAAGAGGGGGTTATTTTGAATACCCAGAACGGTCATGTACATTTATAGGCATAGGCGTCCTCCCCCCCCCCCCCTTTGGTGAAAAAGTAACTATTTTAATATTTTGTTTTATTAGTATTTTTATTATAATTATTATTATTATTTTTTTTTTTTTTGGGGGGGGGGGGTGTGGATTTAACCCCCCCTTTACAACTTTAAATGGTCTCGAGGCCATTGTTTTAGCGGTCTCGACCATGATAACCAATGGTCTCAGCCCCTGAGGATCGCGGTCTCCGCTTCGAAATTTGTTGACGCTCCCCCCCCCCCTCCTCCCCGCTTGCATGACTGGTCTCTGCCTCGGCCTCGACATTTTCTCGTGGGTGGGGGGGGGGGGGGGGTGTACTCGAATGGTATTTTGGCGGGGATATGCCTCCTCGAACTTTCAAAACAGAGGTCTAGGGAGCGGATGAGAGGGGAAAAGAAAATAGTGTCTCATAAGGGGAGGGCCAAAGTCGAAAAAAGTGACTTTAGGTTGCCAGATCTCCACAACAAGTTTAAACCGATTTTAATTGCAAGTATTTTTAATGAGACAACATATTTCAGAGGTCTACCTCCAAAAATTTGTTGCGAACACCTCCAAATCCAAGATGGCGTCCAGAAAAGCAGCCGTTTTGTATTGCTATAGATAATTGGCGAGATTTCCCAAACGACACCTCATATCAACATTATTCTGCAGTCATATTAAAGACAATAACATTTCCTATAATCTGATACCAAACACCGTGGAGTTCAGGATATGTAACACGGTCAATTTTAGCCCCAAACTCAAATTTTAGGCATTTTTCTCTTAAAATATGAAATTATTGATTTACATAATTACGCATAAATCAATTATTGTATTAGCAGTTGAATTAATAATTTTTAGAAAACTGTCCAATTATATCAACAATACTCTCTGGAAATTTCAAGTGTGTACCGTATCTGAACAAAAAGTTATAGTTCTTGGAAGTCAGCATTTGATATCGACAAAACGGGTAGTTTTGCATGAATTCTCATGAATTCTCAATTTAGACAGGGTGTCTAAAAAATGTGTAATCTTAATTATAGGATTTGTATTTCCAAATGATTGCGTCAATCTCGGGACACCTTCAATTCCAGTTATGAACAAATAAAACAAAACACCATTGTTTGTATTATGATGAATATCAAACCATCATTATGTAGTCCGTGTAGATGTAGTGTCTGTCTTGTATTTGTTTAACTTCATTTATCATAAATCAAGCACTAACAGTTAACTTAATTCCACTCCACATGGAGCATTCCAGTCAGCTGCATACTGACGCGCATGCCATGCATATTGCGAATTCGAATCATACTGGGTGTCCATGATGTGTTTAAAACATTGTCAAGATCATGTTCATTATCTTGAATAAGTGTCTTACTGAAGTACACAATATGCGGGACATAGCCTTCTGTAATATGTGCAGAGCGTATCTAGATTCGAATACCATCTTGATCGCAAGGTATGCACCCTTCATGCCATTCATATATTATTACATGTACCTGGAGACCATAAAGGTCTATACAAATTGTCTGACTCAGTATTAAAACAAAACAAACTCAATTGCTAAACTAATATGTACAACACCGAAAAGCCTCAGCAAGCCGAATGTTTATTGTTTGTGCACTACACTGTACTCGTGTAACCATGGTAACAACAACCGATTATGGACACAAAAAAACCAAATCAACAATATTTATTTTAAAAACTTAGAAATAGCAGGTAAAGGGTGTTATTTCACATGTGATTTGTTTTCCTCCATGTTCACGCGAAAATTAGTGTGCATAATGCGGCTTGTAGTAGCCAGATATATGATTTATTGTATTTCTATTGTTGTTGTTACTATGGTTACAAATGTACACGGTGGTACAAAAAGTTATTCTACGATAAACCTAATAGCCTATTCAAAGTTTTCATCGAACCCTGAAAAAGTCTAGCTAACTGTGGTTTTCCGAATAATAATCATGTTATAAAAATAATTATCCAGATATGGTCGATCCAACTGTAAAGGACGAGCGCCTCCCATGATTTGCACTAAATAGTGCATTTTGCATGATGGATTTATTATTGCAGTGAAATTTCCGATACTCTATTTTTGTGTATTGCAAACCGATGGCGGCATATTTATGACATAAAAGAAGAAAACTGAAGGTTTTGCTAAAAAAGGGTATACAAAATATGTCATTATTTAGGAGCATTTCTTGAATAAAGTCCGTAAACAAGAATTACATTTATTGGGGCACCCTGTATAGTGTTCGAAATCGTACAAATTTGCTGTATTTGTCGATATCAAATGCTGACTTCCAGTTATTATAACTTTTTGTTCAGGTACGGTAAACACTTGACATTTTCACAGAGTATTGCTGATATAACTGGACAGTTTTCTGAAAAGTATTAATTCAACTCCAAGTGCAATTATTGATATATGCTGAATTATGTAAATCAATAATTTCATATTTTTGGGAAAAAAGGCCTAAAATTTGAGTTTGGTGCTAAAAATGACCGTGTTGCATATCCTGAAACCCATTGTGTTTGGTATCAGATTATAGGAAATTTTCTTTTCTTTAATATGACTGCAAAATTATGCTTATTTTAGGTGTTGTTTGGAAAATCTCGCCAATTGTCTATAGCTAGTCAAAACGGCTACTTCTTTGGACGCCATCTTGGATTTGGAGGTGTTCGCAACAAATTTGTTGAGGTAGACCTCTGAATTAATTTGTCTCATTAAAAATACTTGCAAATAAAATTGGTTTAAACTTGTTGTGGAGATCTGGCAACCTAAGTCCTTAAGGAAGCCACTTTTTCGATGTTGGCCCTCCCCTTATCATTCTTAATTGGGAGCTGTTAAGCTGAAATAAGAAACAGGGTCTGTGGAGCTCACCATCTTTTTCATAGGTCTATATAAAAGAGCGGCTTTTTCAAAACTCTAGTACAGTTGAAGCTATGTTTTACTCATAGGTCTAAAGAGCCGGTTTCGTTTACTGTACCGAGCTGACCGAAGGGCTATTGTCTCGCAGCGTTCTGCAATAAGAATTTTGATCAAAACTTGAGTCACCCCGACAAAACATGGTCTAGAAAACTGCTTATACTCCATATTTTTACAGTCGACAGATGAAAGATTATACTTTCAGGAAAAGTAAAGTTCAACATGTTTATTTTTTAGCATAATTAAACATTTTGGCTCACACCTCACAAACATATCTGGCGACTTTAATGTGGGTTTGAGGAAAGGGAGTCACATATGACTTTTGACCATATAGAAATAGAACACTGGGGACAGCATCACCAAACATTATAGGCAGACTATAATGAATCTTTATACACAATTTGAAAGAAATCTGTCGAGAAATGTGGCCTGCAGAGCGCACACAAGACATCTTCCAAAGTACGACGTTTGACTTTATGAATGGCGAAATACTGGGGGCAGCATCCTCATAGACGTTTAGATTTTACCAAGATATACCTCCATACAAAATTTGATAGAAATCTGTTAAGAAATGCAGCTGCTAGAGCGCGCACAAAAATACACACATCACACACAGACACACAACCACACATACACACCCACAAACAAACACATGCACACACACACACACACACCACAGACATAACCACACACGCACATGCACACAACAAAGGGAGCAAAAGTGTGCACGATGTAAATAAGCTTGATACAGCTACTCAACTCTACATTATGACGAGTCCAAATCACCGGTAGCTTAAGTAAAGGCCGAGGCTGCTCGGACTCAGAAGAGTTAGTGTCGACGCCGAGACCGGCCTCAGGTCCTCCAACACTGATTATTATTATTATCATCATCATCATCTTTGTAATCGTTATTATCTTATGTAGCTTGAAGACAGCGACTGACGACAATTTGTGCAAGCGGCGACAGTTTGTGCAGTTGGGTTTCATTTTGCCTGCACAAATTGTCTCCTGCGAGATTAAAAATTGGGAACGGCAAGAGCAACACAAATTGTCGCCGACGACAATTTGTGGTGTGAGGTTTTGCAAAATTGTGCACAAATTGTCGCCGACGACATCTTGTGTTGCAACAAGTGGTCTTCAATTCGGGTCATACCAAAGACGTATTGTCTAATACGCGACGTACCCCTTGCCCCTTGCATGAGGGGGGTGATTATTCAACGGGTGTGATTTGTAGGAGTTGGTGAGACTAATTTCTTTTTATTATGTTCATTTCATTTTGTTTAAGTCCGGGTCTCCTTTATTTTAAAACGATAAACATACACAGATAACAGGTCATAATATTATTACAAATTATTGATTTATATCCATTTACAAAGGTCTACAAATAAACGTTGTTTATACAAACAACAACAAACAACAAAGACAAAGCTATTGTACACAAATTGATTCATAGCATTTTCTAAATATCTTCAAAACGGTTTCATTCTTACACAAGCAAACTAGTTGAGTTTTGGTAAAGAGAGTACAGTTTTGGTCAAACTGAATTTTAGTTTGAATAACAAAACCTGCACCATTACATTACAAACTAATAGTTATAACCGCAACATGCTCGAAAGGAATACAAAATTACAAACGACTAAGTAAAAAAGCCTGTTATCATTCAAAATGACCCGTTAACACTCAAGAGGGCGCTCTCTAACAAGTAATTAGTTTAATCCATTTAAATAAAATATTGAGCATGTGATATTATTGTTGAAATAGTGATTAGATAGAGGGATAAACAACAACTATATAAAAAACCCTTTTGAACATTTTTGAACAGATGAAAAATTGTTTTAAAGGCTGGTTCAACATTATCGAATAATGTTGGGGCCTCATAATTATTACAAATAGTTATGTTAATGGATATTTCATTCGTTTCTGAACCGATTTTGATCAAGTAAAGTTTATTCTGTCATTAAAATCGTATGCTCTTTCAAATTTGACAATCGTTTGTTCATTATCTCACATACAACTTATTGTATGTAGCGCCCTCTATACAAAAACTCAATTATCCCTTTAACTGTATGCATCATTGAGCCAACTTGAAAACATAAAGCACATTTATTGCTTTCCTTAATCAATTCATAATACATTCACTGGTGCGATCAGAATGTCGTACATAAAATTTAAAAACTGTCAACGTAATTGTTCGTAAATGACTCTTGATTTCATCTTAGGAGATATGTTCGTAAATGATTCTTGATTTTTATCTTAGATATATTTAGTATTTAAAACAATATTTGCATTTGCATTGACTGCGTCAGATATTCTTCATGTATCTATAATATCGTATCCCCATACAAATAAAATGCCTGGCTTAATACAATTTTTTACAATTCATATTTCAACATTTTAAGTCTATTCTGATAATTTGATATGCTTAGTTTTGGAATAAACAGAAGTTTTTATTTAAAGATATACTCGTTTTAAATAAAAGTGAACAAATAAGTAAAAAATTGTTACGGCTCAATACACACTTAAAATATAATGTTGAAATGTTAATTATTAAACAGTTGGTTAAAGGGATCTAGTAATTTTGTTTGACAAGTGCAAAACAGATTGTTTGATTGATTAGTCAAATGTGTATTGGTGCCATATAATATGTCCACAAAGAAATGTGTACAAATTTCAAGTTAAATGCATGTTTTTTGGCTGAGATATGAGCGAAAATGCAAAGTGATATACACTAACTCATTGCACTTGCTTTGTACTCGGCTGAAATTATGCCGTAAACAATTTAATATTTGAACACTTCAATCGTAAATATCGTTTGAACGCAATGGAAATGTGAAAAACCATGTTTTTATTGTGTGAATATGATAAGGTAAGACAGAATCACAAGAGTTCCAAATAGATTTTGAGAATTCGGACAAAAAATGCGTTATTTCGATGGTACACTATTTCGTTGTTTCGTCAAGACGTACAAGATAATGCTACAGAAACATAGAAAACATACATCAAAATTACTGCCCGTTAAAGGAACAGTTGAGTTTGGGTATAGAGGGCGCTGCACGAAATAATTGTTTGTGAGGTAATGAAAAACTGAGTGTCAAATTTGAAAGAGCATACAATTTTAATGACAGAATAAACTTTCATTTGATAAAAATCGGTTCAGACGGCTTAAATATCCCTAAATGTAACCATTTGTAATTATTGTGGGACCTCAAAATAGTTATACAATTTTGTACCAGCCGTTGAAAAAAAAGATGCTTACGCTTTTCAAAAATATACCACATATATTTTTTAATAGTTGCTGATTATCTCTCTATTAGTTCATTATTTTAACAAAACATCACATGCTCATTTTTACAAATTAATAATGGTTGAAACCAATGAGGTATTAGAGAGCGCCCTTTTGAGTTCTAAGGCTCTTGTCAGTAGGATGATAGCAGTTTTTTTTACTTAGTCGTTTGTAATTTGTATTACCTTTCAAGCATGGTGGAGTTATAACTATTAGTTTGTTATGTAATGATGCAGGTTCTGGTTACTTAAATTAAGTTTAACCAAAACTGTACTCTCTATACCAAAACTCAGTTCTGAAGACAATGAGAACATGAATACATATATATATCGAAATGTTGAGCGATGTGATTGGGACTACCACTCTTTCAAGGAAGACCTGCCATTTGGTGTACCGTAAATGTCATTTTCAGTGTTCTCAAGCATTCAACGATCACAATATCTATCATTATTCACTGCTCATCACAACATGTAGTTCATTATCACCATTGCCTGCTCTTGGGCTGGGAGGGTACTTTGGCATGAAGAAGATTTTCTTCCTGACTCCCTGCTTTGAGATCTGAGGAGTCTGTAGAGCCTTCTGTCTGTTGCCTCGCTCGTCCGTTATGGTTCCGCTGAAACCCGTGATGCGCCGTGTCACCTGCATCATGAAAGTAAAGAAAATTCTACATTATATTAGCATTATGTTAATAAGATATAAAGATGTATTAATACCTGTATCCTATTGTAGTTTGAGTTATCAATATATTTCAAAGATTCGTTATGTAGTGGTTTGTTTTTAATTTCTTGTTGTGACCTGGGCTAATGATATAAATTGTAAAGCGCATTGCTTGTCCATAATGGTTAAAGCGCCTTGCTCGTCCGTAATGGTTCCATCGATCCTACTGATGCCCCGTGTCTCCTTAGTCATAATTTTACAGGAAATTGAGAGTCAGTTTCAACATAGATAGACATCTGTAATAGTTTAATAATATGTACAATTGATTCATGATGCATGGTGTCAGCAAGGGCATGAAGGTGGGCTGCAAAGAGGAGCTCCTCACGGAGAGCGGAGATGAAGAGAGACTATGTTATCAGTAGTGACCTTATTTCAAAATTATGATTAGGGACCCTTATACATCCACTATGACCAGTGAGTCTTAACATGATATAAGACCTTTTGCTACTTTATACAGAGTGACCATTCCTCTGCATTATTAATACCGACCCTTAGGCTCAGATCTTAAGTACATGTACTTATGCTTTTATGAATAGTTTATGGACAGTATATGAAAAACAAAGTTATGAGTTATGACCCTTATAAATAGCCACCCCTATGAATAATGACCCTTATGAATAGCGAGGTTAGCCCATCCCTCTAAATTCAAGATTATATCTATTACTCACGCGATTCATGATGGTGTCTAGGTCATCCAGGTGGGCAGCGGAGAGGAGCTCCCCACAGAGAATGGAGATGAAGAGAGACCCTTTGTTTTTGTCCCGGAGTGAGTAATATCCTGTATGAACAAATATATATATAAGGCGGTACACGTTTGATGGTCATTCGCCATTTGCTTCTTAGACAATTGCAACGATTTTGGCATACATATTGAGCCGAGTGACCTTTGACCCGAAATCTTATCCATTTGTAGTCAATATTAACCCTATATAGCCCGGGCTATTTTGAAAATGCATAGCCCGGGGGGGGGGGGGGGAGGGGGGGGGGGCTAATTTGGCCCTCCTTAAGATCTCGGCCGGGAAGCGGCCGTTCGCCGTGAAAATTTACATGCGTGTTTCGTGAAGTGTATAGAAATACTATGGTAATTTCAATTTTTTGGAAAAATGCATTCATTTGCATAATTAGGATAATTTATGTAAATAAGGTCATAAAATTCATGTTTTTACCCATAACTCATATATTCTTCATAATTAAACATTGGTTTTGACAACATATGTTCTTTAGACCATTTGGAATAATAATACAACAACAACATTTGGAAGAGCCAGGTTCTTCCTTATGTTTTTGATTGTTTTTATAATTTCTTATGTATTTCTTTGTTTTTTTAGCTTATGTATTTTATTTATTTTTTTAAAAATTTTATTTCTAACGATAAATCAACTACTTTGAACCCCAAAATAAACACCTAAAATGTAAACAAGACCAAATTATCAATGATATATCTCTTTTTATGAAAACTGATATTTCCATATGTTTTGTACACAAATCACGAAATTTAGCGATTTTCGGGCTGACATGCATAGACAAAGGTCACGTGACTTTGTAACCCTAGGTCCAATTTTCGAAAATTTCATTTAAAAATATGCGCAAGACCCCAAAAAAAAAAGTCATGAAATTTCAGCGCAAGATATTATCGCGTTAAAAATTTATCGCGAAAAATGTTGAGGGGGGGGGGGGGGGCATTTTAGCCCCCGCCCCCGGGCTATATAGGGTTAAACCCATCGTAAAGTGCAGTCCCCTGCTAAACTGCAAAATTGTTTCAACAATTATGATTATTGTCATTAAAACTTTTGTCTATAGTTATCTCATTTAATTTAATATAATTTTATTTATGGAATGAATAAATGCAAAAAAGCTTTCATATTTAATATTAAAATCTTTGATATTTTGATAGGGGAAAGGGTCAATTTCAAGCAACAAGTTTGATGAAAAATTGAGAATGTTAAACCTCTATAGACAAAAATACCCACTAAAACAAATCTAGTAAGATTAGTACATTTGTTCCCCTTTCGGAACACCCGGTATAGTAAGCATAAACATACCATCAGAGGTGGAATGCGCAATAAACATGTCGGCGTTGTCAGGGAGATCGCTATCAGTGTCCCATTCGTAACTGAATCTCTCCGGCCTGTCCTGATGATGACCACTACGATCGGCAGCAGGACAAACAAGTTCCTTGGCCACCGCCTCGAGATGACCCGACGCCGACACTTCCTCGGGACCATCCAGCGCTAGCGCACTTCTTGTCATTATTCCTGCCAATAAAGTATATTAGACCATTATAAAAACTGAACGCGTTACTATAATCGGAGAAACCCTACTTCCTTTTATAAGTTATTCACATGAAGAAACATTCCGCTGAAAGCTAGTAAGCAATCACAAGTGTTATAAAATTAGAGTCAAGATTTTGTTAATAGCAGAGTCTTTTTTCAGGGCAAAATTAAAATAGTGACATGTAGACTAAGGACAGAGGAAAATAAGGCAGAGACATAAAACAAACTAAACAACAGTAAGCCAATCAAACTGGGCTAAGAATGAAGAGAATTTGCACAGAGATGCAGAGGTCTGAATAGTAATTTTGATAGCGTAGCAAATTTACCATCCCTTTGCATATATTTCGGTCTTATTATAATTTTGACCGTAAAGATCAAACTGATAATAAAACCGAAATATACATTTTCTGTCTCTCATTCTAAGAAGACGTTAATTGATGGAAGCGATTTTAAATACCTGTATTCAACTCCTTGACGTAAAAGGATGTTTAGGAAATTTAACAATGATTTAAAAAAAACTATTGAGTACCAGTTGAAATTTACTAGTGGAGAAAGAAATATCACCTTCCACTTTGCAACACAGTGAAGCTACACATTTGCTCATTAGGACATCAACTAAAATGGTATGTTTTCAGATGGTGAATTTCAAATGGTGCCGTTGGTTATTTAATAAGCTACTCTAAACAAAGCATAAAAGTACCGGCCGTATCATTATATAAGGAACTAGCAACTGTGAATTTCACTTGTAACTGTCTACAAGCGGCACCTCATAGATGTAATGAATGGTTAAACAAATCCTTCTTTCCGAATTTCAGCCTTGGTTTTCAAATTTATTATTTGATTATTTTTTCCAACTAGCAAGGTTCACCTCTATTTGCCGCCGTATTCAATTAGATTTTAAAAAAAGAGTTGTTTTCTCTGACCACTGTCAAGAAGTATTTAAATCAAAGACTTACGGACAGTGGTATAATTACATGGTATTGAAATGTTTGCATCAGCACCGGATTTATGGAATAGAATACCCTTAGAATTAAAAACATTGGACTCGTTAGAAGTGTTTAACATTAAATTAAAATCATATTTGTTTAGAGTAGCTTATTAAATATATTGGTTGCATGTATTGGTATTTTTGTTTTTTTAAGCATTTACTTTTTTCTTCTCCTTTCCTTTGTTATGCGCCTCGGAATAGGGTACCAAGATAGATGGTGCTTTATAAATGCTTGATATTATCATTATTATTTACTTAATTGACCAAATAAGTTACTGTTCATAAAAATTACAATTTATATTCTTGTGCAAATACTAATCTCCTTGCAAGACTCACTTCCCCGACAAGCCTGGACGAAGATGATTTTGGGTTTGTCGCGCAGCGCGGGGCAGTTCCGCCCGGAGAACTTGGTCTGGATGTCCTTGATCGTGACGACTTCCCTGTCAACACCGTAGATGCCCCGCTCCTCGCCGTGACTCATGAGAACGATCACGACTGAGCTGTGCTGATCCGGTTCTTCTTCGTTGATTCTGGCCACCACGTTATCCAGCACGGTGTGAATTCCCTGTCATTACACAATGATAATATAAGTAATAATAATAATACAAATAATAATATAAATAATAACAATAAAACAAAATAATAATACTAATTACAATACTACTGTAATACTAATCATCATCATAATCATAACAATGCACATAATATTAGTAATGATAATAACACAAATTATATCAATAAGCTTTTGAGAGAAGGGGAAAGGCAACAACGATAACCACAAGGGTTGATGGTTATTTGTATTTCTACAGAGAGTCTTATATGACCTTTGAAAACCGTGTGGAAAATGAATTTCACATGACCAAAATTCAAACAAAGGATTAGTATTATTAGTAGAAGTTGTAGTCGTAGTTGTATTAGAAGTAGTAGTAGTAATAGTAGTAGTATTAGTATTATTATTATTATTATTATTATTATTAGTAGTAGTAGTAGTAGTAGTATAGTAATAGTAATGTATAGTAGTATGTATTTATACTTACATTTGCATCCATGTTTTCTCGTGCTATCGCTTCATATCCAATCTGCTCTAGCACATGTGTCACGTTGGCGAAATCGACATCCGACCCGTGTCGCTTTGTTGGGAAGTCATAGTTGTTGATGATCACTGCAAGTCCTTTCTGTTTGGAACGATGCATGATATAACTCTGTAAGAAGATCACAATAAAGAAACGACAGTTCAGTAAATTCTTGCTTCAAGGTCATTTTCCGTGGAATCGGATTCAAACCTAAACCCTAAACCATGACGTTTTCATGTGATTTAAGCCTGTTTTAGTTTGATTGGTTTTGATGACTTAATAATTGAATTTGTACACATTTCCGAAACTGTTCTTTAGCTTGAAAGAAAGTGTATTGTTGCAGGCATCTTCACGTTCACGCTGTAAGCCACAGTGATACTATTTATGTATACGTACATCAGGTTTGTGTATTGTTGAAGCTAACAGTGATAAAGTATTCAAAGGCTATAAACTAAACAATTTAATCGAATTGTAATATGTGCTTAATGAAAAGAAATGTAATTATTGGTTTGTCAACACCAAGCACAAACACAAAATACACTTCCATTCTAGTTGGTAGACTGTTTTAACAATTGTTTATTATTTCTAAGTCTAAAGTCAATAGGCCTATAACTCCACAAAAATATTTTTCAAAGGTATTTTAAAAATTGTATCTACTCAGACTATAGCTCTTGAATTTTGTTTTCTTTCATAATCGAAAATAATCACACACAAAAAAAAATCCAATTTTGGTTTGCGATAGAAGGACAGTATATGCATTGATCTAGTATTATTCTACATGGTATATGTAAATATACACAATAACTGACATGGGATTACAGAACAGCAATATATATTTCCGTGATCTGAAATTAATGTCATAATTATGGCCGAGTAATGAGCGAAACTGCTATAAACTCTAAATATTCTACTAAATTTATCAACTTTGCACCTTTCCACCCCAGTGAAATTTGACAAGCACATCGGTTGCTGGCATGGACCACCAGAGATATTCCCTATTGTTTCTCCTCAGACTAACATTCTAATGACATTGTCAAACAAGTTACCAGATGTCCTCTGACGTAACGGACAGTATAATACTGGAGGCATGTAAAACCATGTAATTGGAATGCCAATCATCCCATTGTCTATAGATGAATAAATGAATGAAGGAATGAATGATCGTTTACAATGAATATTGGTATACAGATTTGAAAAAGGAGGTCTACTAAAAAGCGCAATGCTTGTACATTGTAGGTCTCCTATGAATTTTCAACAATATAATCAACATTATACTTATGGGAGAAAATGACAATACATAATAAGAAGTGATGCATGACAACCATTACTATGATTGTTAAATTCACTTTGTCTGAACAGGTTTAAATGATTACTGGGAATTTATGTTTTGTTTTTATTTTAGCCTAAGTTGATAAATTTAGTAAAATACCGGCCATTCTCTCAAATTTGAAGTTAAGCTCACTCCCATGATTTCGTCAAATTATATCATAAATATATCAATAACGAACATAACATTTGAAAAGAACATATTGATTTAATACTTCTATCAGAAATAACTTCAACCCTAACATGACCAGGCTATTTGATGTCGTTTTACGACGGCGGGGACATGATGGCACCCTTAATTTCTCATCCATGAAATGTCTGATCGCCGAGAAAATGTGCAGGCTATGGTCATTTCATTTTTTGAAAAAAAATCGCTCATTGTCATATTATATGGCAATGTATGCAAATAAGGTCATAAATTCACAATTTTCCCCGTAAATCATATATTCTTGGAAATTTAATATTTGTCACTACATGTATAATTATAGTCCATTTAAAATAATAATGTATCAACATAATTTGGTAGATCCATGTTATTTCTTATTATTTGTACTGTATTGATAATTTCTTAAGTATTTTTTTCTTTACTCATCTAATTCATTGTTGGTTTTGTTTTATTTCATTTTTAACTGTTATTCAACTACCGTATTTAGAGCACAAAACAAACACCTAAATTTAAATCAAGACCAATTAACACATTTTTAGCACTTTTTAAGGACAAAATATATGTACCTATTTTTGGTACACAAATCATGGAAAAAGTACTTTCTCGGGCTGACATGCACAAATAAAAGGTCAGATGACTTTGTAATGGTCTGTCCGAATTTCGCAAATATGGTTTTCAAAGAAATACTGATGGGCTAGACTCGAAAGAAATGTCACGAAGCGGGGGAGCGTCATCCTCACGAGTTCTAGAGAAATCGGGAAAATTATGAAGGAGAGGGGGCATAATGACCCCGACTTATTAGGGCTAACACTTGGATCAGGAGCCTTATGTTCAAGTTTGCATTTTTGTATTTCTGATTGAATTACCTCATCAAAATCCACCAGCCTGGGTGTCAGCTTTGCTGGTGTAACTTCTGACGTCAAATATAATCCGTTCTCATCAGGCGAGATACACAGGCGTCCTTCTGATCCTTATTATGGATTTAAATGTTGAAATGTTATAATGCAATTACTATTATTAATACAAATAATTTTTATGATCAATGGGCATAAATGAATTTCTATATTCCTCTGTAATATTGTAGGCCTATCAAATATTCATGAATGAATCATGACCGGGAACAAACGTTAGTGGTGACCTCTAGTATGTGATACGGAAAGTCTGGATTTGTTTATGTTTATCTTGTGTTACAAAAGCAGCTGGGTATGAAAAAAGCAAGTAAAATGAGTTTAGGGACGTTACTTCCATTTTGATGGTGTTTCAGAAAATATTTATAACAATGCAAATTCTTTTACTGATTTCGCTACAGTTCTGTATATCTATTAAAAGAGACCGCTGTTGAAATTGAATAATATTCTAAAATCTGCATCATTTGTTTGTAGCATTATATTTTTGTGTGTGTGCTCTATATTGTAAAACCCGTTTTAAAGGGACTTAGTAACATTGTCCAAATCCTCAAAATCTAATTGGAATTCCAGCGGTTCCCTCATATCTTGTTTTATTCGTATTAACAATAAAAGCATGGGACAGGCATCGGTTTTTCAAATTTCCATTTCGTTCATAAGATATTTACAATTGAAGTGGTCGGATATGAAATTATCTATTGGACCTTTTTAGCCGTATAAGTGAGTGCGATGAGTATAATTATGAATATCACTTTCGCTCATTTCTTGGCCAAATAACATCCAATTATAATTCATAACTTAAAATGTTCACACATTACTTTCAGGACATATCAGATCACACAAATACACATTTTTATTAACCACACATCACTTTTTGCACTTGTCAACAACATTACTAGATCCCTTTAAAGGCAGTATAACACGTTTACATGACACCAAACTTGGTGTGAAAAGAAAATTAGTCCATAATAGGCTTAAACGTAAGATCATAACACAAATGTACTACAAAATAAGTTTATTTAAATTGTTTTCCTTAACTGATCTGAGATTGTCGAATTAAACGATTATAAACGCGATGAGAGGGGCTACAAATGTCGAGCAACACAAAACTCGCCCAGATATAATATATTGTCCGACGTTCGAGCCTGAGCTGAATTGATCAGCTGATCAAGAGGCGATCAGAAGATTTGAACTAGCCAAATATTAGCCTACATGAGACATATTCCACAACGAGATGGGTCGAGTTTCACCACGACCACTTTAGATCCTGCGGGTTCTACACTTAACACAATCGACTTATCCAGTGTCAAGTTATCCAGAGGTCGAGTTTCTCAAAGTGATTTCGAGCGTGGTCGAGTATATTCTGTCAGGGGTAATATAGGGTATAATCTATTTGTATTGAATAAGTTAGGGGTCTTGAGGGGCCCCACATAGCCCCCTCCTTGTACGCCTACATTATGAGTGACATTGTCAATATCAATGTCATGTAATGTTATTTTCAGTGTCTTTGTCATACTTGCATATGCTTAATCATACCTTCTTCATCTTGCATACGTTGATAAGGGCCAGAGGAACCTTAAAAAAAAAAAAAAAAAAATAAGAAGACAATACAAAATCGATCTTTGACTGCGCGCAGTCGATATCTCCGCCATTGCGCGGCTTATATCAAGCGCAACTCATATTTGATAGTAATCTTTCTACCAGATCTGATAAATCACAATGCATATTATGAGCCGTGACCTTGAACTTTGACCTAATTACCCCCAAATCTTGTAAGTTTATTAGCTCCCCAAGATTAAAAAAAGATTGAAAAATGAGTCATGTGACCTTGAACTTTGACCTCTTGACCCCCAAAAATAATGGCTACAAAATCTTCCTGAGGTACATTCAGGTAACAAGTTTGGTGAGAATCCGTCAATCGGTTCTTGAGATAACGCGTTCATAAACTATTTTTGCATATATTATGAGAGCTGTGACCTTCGACCTTTGACATCATGACCCCAAAATCTAATCAGTTCATTGGCACCCCAAGATACATGCATGAACCAAGTTTGGTGAGAACCCGTAAATACGGACGTACGGACGGGCAACCCAACAATATAATTCCTCCGGCTACTTTATTGTGGAGGCATAACAATAGGCTCTTTAGCAAATAATGAACATCAGTGAAATACATACTGTTGCATTAAGTAATTCTTCTCATTCATTAACATAGATTACTGATGATATCCTTTCATTTTCTCAGTGATAAAAGTCTTTATTTGACTTTACAGTTTGTTGTATCCCCCAAACAGTTCTTTAGCATTGATATTATTAGCAATTCTGTACAAATTTCAATCAGAAATTCGATATTAAAAACTATATTTACACTATCTCTTGATTACCTTGTTGATAAAAAGTACTATCCAGATCCAAACAGCATGAGCACACTCCACGACAGCAAGAACATGCTGCTACAATGTTTGTGACCCATTCAATCCCGCATATAATCAACACCAGGTACGCACAGAATTCAGCGGCAATGTGGTGCTAAAATTAGGAAAACAAATTTGTCGTGGATTGTGTGGACGGGTTAAAGGGATAGTTGAGTTCTGGGAAAGAGAGTACAGTTTTAGTCAAACTGAATTTGACTAGCCAAAACCTGAACAATTACATTACAAACTAGTAGTTATAACTCTACCATGCTTGAAAGGAATTCAGCATAACAAACGACTAAGTAAAAAAGTCTGTTATCATTCAAACAGAGCCGTTCAAACTCAAGACGGCGCTCTTAAAACAAATAATTGGTTTAAACCATTTTGAATAAAATATTATGCATGTGAAGGTTGGTAAAAATAGTGATTAGATAGAGAGATAATCAACAACTATTAAAAAACTTCTTTTGAAAATGTTTGAAAAGAGGAAGCAATTTTAAAACAATTTAACGGTTGGTTCAAAATTGTCTAATAAATGTGGGGCCCCACAATTATTACAAATTGTTACGTTTATGGATATTTCAGCCGTTTCTAAACCGATTTTGATCAAATAAAGTTTATTCTGTCATTAAAATATTATGCTCTTTCAAATTTTACACTCAGTTGTTCATTATCACACACAAACAAAAATTATTATGTGTAGCGCCCTCTCTACCAAAACTCAACTGTCCCTTTAAAGGGAGCCGACACTAATAAATATGTTTGTTACATTAAAATTAGTTCAAAGTTTAAGTATTCCCTTAGTAATACATTCCGCTGACAGCTACTGCCAGTTATCATCAATGGTTCTGCAAAACAGACTAGTTATGATGCCGTATAGGAACTTTTGTATTGGTACAGAAAGTACAGTTTCGGTCAAACTGAATTCTAGTGAAAAAAACCTGCACCATAACATTACAAACTAATTATTTAAAGGGATAGTTGAGTATTAGTAAAACTAAACTTTAGTAACCAAAACCGTCTGTACCATTACGGTACAAAGTAATAGTTATAATTTCACTATGCTCGAAAAGTATACACAATTACAAACGACTAAGTAACACCCGTGTTATCATTCAAAAAGAGCCGTTAAACTCAAGAGGGCGCTATTTAAAGAACTCACTGGTTTTAGCCATTTTTCATACAAAATTGTGCATTTGTGACCGCCTACCGTCAAACCACCCAAAACTTGACCAGAATGAAGTTACACTTTTGTGCAAAGTTAGAAAGAGTAGACTCTTAGCTTTAATATGATATATAACTTATACAATGTAGGTCAGTATACCCTATTTAAAACAAAAACGATTAAATGTAGGAGAGTTAGCCAGTCTAGTTTTACCAAATAAGGAGAAAACAGGCTCTAAAGATTAGGGTACCTCGGGTGCGCGGTGCGGAGAAGCTTTTATAACTGCTTATAACTCATCTTTTGCTTTGTTTTAAGACTCCAAAACTTAACAGTCGATAGTTGAAAGATTATACTTTCAGGTAAAGTTAAGTTAATTTTTTTTAATTTTGTTGGCATAATTCATACATTTTGGCTCGTAACACACACACGTATCTGGCGACTTTATGTGGATTTGAGGAAAGAGAGTCACATTTAATGTTTTGTTAAAATAATGATTCAATAGAGGTATCATCAACGACTTTTTAAAAACCTATTAAGATTTTGTTCTACGTAGCGTGTATTTAAATAGTCTTATCCTGGTGAAAAACAAAGTTAACGTGCCATACATAGGGTACACACACGGGCTCTACCAATCTTGCCACATGTATGCACTGTGGTGTAGCGTGGTCGGACTGATTTTTTTAATGTTTTTTTTTTTTTGGGGGGGGGGCGAACAATTATTGGGGGGCACATGCCTTTCTTACCTTTCTTACCGGTACCAAATCAGGTGCCATGACCATATTGAAAGGATGTAAAAAAGCATAAGGCACCGCAATTACAGAACCAAAAATAGTCGCCACCATGTACATAACGATCTGTGATGGGGAAAAAATCGAAATACTATATAAAACCTCCGGAAATTAATATCACTGTTCATTCTTTATACTGGCGGTAAATGACAAGTGTGTATTCCCACGTGGACTCTGTGGACTTCAGATATTGCGTAATCTAAATTTAAAGTTTTGGGTTTGATTTCGTTTTTTTTCTTCTTCAAATAACGAATTATACTTTCAAACCAATTCTTTATAAATTCTTCATGTAAAACAAGTCTGTGCTGTGGAACAAACAGTTCCTACACTGTGTCAATTAAATTATACAGGGTGGCCCCCAAAAAACGGAACGGGGCACTTCCAAAAATATAATACCACAATGTTTATGTTCATCGGATAGGGTGTCCTTTCCAATGAAAAACGATACCAAGAACAGTAATTTTGGTCAGGTCGTTTTTGTTTAAGGACGCAGTGAGTGAGACCATGTCAGGTGCCGATTTATGTCGATTTCGACCTAGTCAATGCCAGTTTAACAGCACTCCTTGCCCGTAATACCATTCAGCGACCAGGCCCATTCTCTCGGCACACGGCTGAGTGCACACTAACAATAGTGCGCGATGCTCAAAGATATGAACGGCGGTTCGTGCAATTCATCAAGCGCTGGCTCAATACAAATTGACAAAAAAGAGAACCTGACATGGTGTCACTCACAGGGCCCTAAAACAAAAACTACACGACCAAATTGACTGTTCTTGGTATCGTTGTTTATTTGAAAAGAAACTCTATCCGATGGACATAATACATGTGTTACTTTATTTTGGGAAGTGCCCCGTTCCGGGTTTTTTGGGCCACCCTGTATATAGGGGCATTTCCACACTCTCACAACACTCTCAAAGAGCAGTCGACCTGGACAAAACGGATAATCACTCAAAATTTGCTGTGACCTTTGGTATTATCCATAACATAATAATGTGCTAAAAAGAGATCTACCTCCCCAATCTCCCCCATAATTTAGGAATTTGTAAAAGCACAACCTAGTATTAATGACCAATTTGTTTACGAGACGAACAATCTGCAATATCTATATGATTTTTTTTGTTTTGTAATAGTATTTTATTTTCTCTCAAACAAATTTACAACGTAAATTTACAATACAAATCATTCATATAAGTACAACAAACTAATTGTGTACAGCATTACATATACATATACAATCTGTTCTTATACATATAATGATAATCATAGTGTTTGAGAAAAAAAGAGATCTATAGTAAAACAAAGAAACAATAGCGAACTAACAGAAGAAAGATAAAAAGAAAAAGAAAAAAAAAAAAAAGGGGGGGGGGATGCGGTAGTAAGAACTCTGTACCTGGTGTCTCTGTGTCATACCCTAGTCAGAGAGTGTGTTCCATTTTCTATAATGAATTTGCAATGTTCCTCTCTGTTCAGCTATCTTTCTTTCTTCCTCTTTATTTTTCAATAATGTATCTTTAATATCTTTTATAGTTGGAGGATAATCTTTCGTTCTACTATTAACAAATATCATACTTTTTATCAACAATATAACATGATTTAATAATTGATCTTTTCCTACATTACTAACCTTGATTCCTACATGGACCCCTTTCCAATCTATATTTATTAATTCTTCTAAATCAAACTCGTTACCGCAGTCTACCCAGATCATTCTTACTTTTTCACAAAAGTAAAACAAATGTTCATATGTTTCCTGCATTTTATGACAAAAAGAGCATAAATTACTATCCCCCATATGAAAAGTAAACATGTGTTTCTTTGTATAAATAAGATTGTATAGTAATTTAAATTGAAATTCCCTTAGTGAACTATTAAGCGTGGATTTTCGGGAGCGTACAAAAATATTTTCATTATCTTTTCCAAAGACATTATATAAGTGTTCTATGTTGCGAACTGCAAAAGACATCTCTAATCTTAAATTTAACAAATGATCATATATATATTTTGAAGTTATATCACACAATGAATAATCTTTTCCACTCAATCGAAACTCCAAATTCAGTGCAGTATCTTCCATCACATTATAATCTCTACTTAACAATTGTTTCCATATAAATGGTATATTTTCAAAAATCTGTTTCACTATGTCAATTTCTGACCTATCTAATCCTAGTCTCATAAATTCCTTGACAGATTTTATTCTTCCTTTGCTATCGACTATATGATGTATTTTATAAACATTTTAAAAAAATAATGTTTCATTATAATAAATTTGTCCATTAATTCGAATATATCTATTATTAAAAACAATTTGATTCCTGCTTCCAGTTTCTTTTAACAAAAAATCTTTTGAACCTATCCAAGCTTCTAACATTTCCCTGTAAAAACCCGGAAGTGACAAATTCAATAAATCAAATGAAACATTACAAAAGAAAACCAACAAACCTCCTGCTTGTCTAGTCAAGAATTTAAAAACTCTTTTCCATCCCATCATTGATTCCCCCTCAAAAAGTCTCTTAATCCACATTATTCTCTGTGTCCGAATAAATAATTGAAAATCAATCATTTTTAGACCCCCTTTTTCGTAATTCAAAAAAGTAACTTCCCGTTTAATTTTTATCTTTTCCATGCCACAAAAAATCAAATGTTAATCTATTCAAATCTTCTATTACACCTTGCGGAATTGGAGTGAGTGAAGATACAAATATTAATTTAGAAATCACAAACGTCTTTATCAATTGAATTTTTCCCATCAGGGTCAAGTCCCGCTGTTTCCACCATATTAATAAATGTTTAATTTTACTTAAAATTTCTTTATAATTCATTCTTTCTCGAACTTCAGGGTCCATAGAAAAATATACACCTAATATTTTAATCATCCCAACTTTTGTACCAAAAGGAGTTACAATTTCTTTTCCATGAAGAGGGCCTAATAACAAAACATATGTTTTGTCTCGATTAATTTGTAATCCCGATATTATAGCAAAAGTTTCAAATTTTTCATTTAATTTTATCAACGAATCTTTATCTTTTACAAAAAGCGTCATATCGTCTGCGTATAATACTTGTTTAATATGTGCATTTCCCAAAATAAACCCTGAAATTTCATTGTCGGTCCTAATCGAGCGTGCTAAAGTTTCTATACATAATATAAATAAATAGGGTGATAAGGGGTCTCCCTGCCTTACCCCTTTCATAATATTAAAATAACCAGTCGATACATTGCCGTTAAATACACAACTCTGAGCGCCCTTGTAGAGTGTACGAACCCATTTACAAAATGAAGTCCCAAAACCAAACGTCTTTAACACATTTTGCAAAAAATCATGAGAAACAGTATCAAAAGCCTTTTTAAAGTCAATGACTAATAAAAACCCTGGTATATTATTTGTTTTAGTATAGAAAATCATATCGTCTATCAATCTTATAGCCTCACCGATATTTCTCCCTTTTAAATATCCTACCTGATCTATACTAATAAGTTCCCCTAATACTTTTTTAATCCGAACAGACAATATCTTAGCTAAAATTTTGTAATCTACATTTAATAATGATATAGGCCTGTAATTTGTTATTTGTAAGGGGTCTTTATCTTCCTTTTGAATCAATATTATAATAGCTTGTTTTTGTGAAGAAGATAATTCTTCTTTAACAAATGCTTCATTTAAAGCCCTTACCACAATATCACCAATAACAGGCCAAAATAATTCATAAAACTCTACACTAAGACCATCGTTTCCGGGTGACTTATTACCTTTCATTTCTTTTAAAAACCGCTATACATTCCCCTTGAGTTATATTACCTTCGCAAATTTCCTTTGATTCTAAACCTAATTTTGGCAAACCTTTAAAAAATAAACTTTCATTATACCCAGGGAGCAAACACCCCCTTTTTTAGGATATCAAACATGGAATGTTATAAAAGGTTGTGCACCAGAAATGTCTTCTAGGACCTTCTAGTATCACAACCTAGGTGCACAACCTCGCGATCTAGCTACTGGAAGTCCACAAAACGCTATGAATGATTTAACCCCTAATGTACGTAAATAGCGCCTTAAATCCTTAGGGTTCATGAAGGATTGTCTCTGCTATTTTCACAATAACACTAAAACGCATAATGATATCATCAAATTGCTTCGGATTCGTGATCTGTAGGGTCTCGTGCATCGTTTGATACCAAACTTGACCCCCTCATATTTGTCTTTAATGTGCCACGTGTCATTTTAAGTCACGTGTCATACAAACAACATGAAATTGCATGTTCAGTTATGTACAAAAAACGCATTGAAATGTTCAGGTAATTTAAAACGTTAAACACTTTTTATTTAGAAGTCTTCAAATGGCATTCCACGTTATTTGGGAAAGTCTTTATAATGATATAAACCAAAAAAGTAATAAAATAATGAAACACATAACGAATTAAAAACAATAAAATACATAAGAAATGAGTTCTTGATAGTGTATCTTTGGTATATGTTTTTTCTAAATCATTATGATAGAAGTAAAGCATGTGTTATTTCACATCTTGATAATGAAATGCACATAATGTAGAATATAGCATTTACCGTATATACAGACTATGGAATGCAAAAATATAATATGCTTAAATATAGAATATATTATACAAATGATGCACAGGCATGAGTGGATCGGTACGAATTGGATGCACGAGTTTAACTTTGGTATGGTTTAAACCCACGAGCGCAGCGAGTGGGTTTTATTAAGAAATACAGATATTGTTTGAATCCGTGACATTGCATTCTTGTCATTGATGGTGGTCACAGCTCCTATGGAGAATCATCTCCTTTATTGAGAAAGGTCTTTAAGAGCTTGTATATTGCAGATTTTCAAAGATTTGAATCCTCGAACTGGTCAGGATGATGGTTTAAACTTCTATTGTTACATTAGGTATCTCTGGGACTTATTAACAATTGCCACTGACCACGAATATCTAGCCATATCTTGTAATAACTAATTTCATAGGGATGTGTAAATTAGCGTGGTGTCTTCCACATTTCAGGTAGATATCCCGAGTTAGGATCCTCCATGATACAGACACATGTAATGATGTCGTCATTGACATTGGTGACAACTCTGGGAACCACTAAATACCCGAAACCGCAGATAATCAAGAAACCAGTCTTCAGATTTGTGGATGAAAGACTAGGACTCGGACTTGAAAATTCCCTTCCATTAATTGCTCACTTTGACAAGTTAAGCGGTTTATTCAAACACTGTTCTCGCTCAGGAACCTCAGAGCGTTTCATGTTAGTTGTGAACTGCAAAACATCTATGAATGTATGTTCTGCCATTAGAAATCTTAGACCATTTTTTATCGAGCACATCATTGTTACTATAGTGGATGATAACTGTACAGACATGCATGCTGTTTAGTTTTAGAGGGATATCATTCAGCAACATTCTTAACTAGTATAAATCAACATAATCCAACATTATAGTCTAGCGTATTTCAGATTTGTGAAAATACCAATATAGTATTTTATATTGGCATCTGACAAGAACTGTTTTTTTCATGTGATATGTCACCTGAGGATGGTGGTTTAATTTGTCACTTTGCAGTTTGTCCCCTCTTTTATGATCTTCATCAGGCTAGCCTTGATAACGATACTACCCCCTTCCTTGAGTACAATGAGGGAATGTACTGCTTGGCCTTTTTTTCTTATGAATGGTAGTTGTCGAGCTTTACAAGAATGTCATCTAATCAGATATGTCAGCTTTCATACCCTGTTATTTTGACTTTATATTTCCAAACGATGTCGATAATACACCCTCGTATCCTTAACCCGTATTAAGAAATTGAGTGTCAATCGCAACCAAATAGTATGCAGCTTTGTAACGAAAAATGCGACAATGCATCCCACCCCCCCCCCCCCCCCTCACTCAGGTGGTCATCTGTACCGCATGCGCGTTCCCGATTTTTCGGGAAAAGGGGTATATTTTAGGGGCTCACTTCGGGAAAAAAATCCCGAAAAATCGTCAAAATAGGGGGTCTTTTAGCATTTTTACCCCGAAATATTTTTAATTAGGGGTAGTTTTCAAATCTCGGCACTCTTCCTTCATTTAGGGGGTAATTTTGCTGGCTTCCCTTCCAAAATCCCTTTTATGGGGGTAATTTTGATGGCTTCCCTTCCAAAAGCCCGTGATAGGGGGTCAAAATCCTAACCCATTTACATCCTTAAAGGGGGTATCTCTAAGCATCTGGAACAAGCATATGTGTATGGTTGACCGCTTGAGTGGGGGGGGGGGGGGGGGGGGGAGGGGGGGGGGGCAATGCATAACAACAAATTTATTTGTTTAAACTATTATACACAATAAAAAGAAAGAAAATATGGTTTAAAATAATTGTAAGCATGATTGATTTTATGGTTATTTTATATATCTTTCTAGACATGAAAATAATGTACAAAGGGCTGAAAAATATTATAAAGGTTTTGCTTGTAATAAATAGGAAAATAACAGAATATATATTTCACATTCGCTGACGTGGTGTGGAAGATTGGAAGGACACATGCCTTCCAATCATGAGGTCCCGAGTATAGAACCAGAGAGTGCCCGTAATGATGGAATGTGATTCTTTAGCACTGTATTCAAATACAAGGTGCCAGACTTGAAGACTCCCCAGGGAGTGGAAATGTGTACTTTGTGTGCTGGATTGATTACAGTATGTATCCAATGACTGGGAGTAAAAAATAGTGATGCGCCGCGAGCGTCAAATAGACAGAACGTTAGCTATATAGCAGCCACCTCATTGTCATTATAATTACTACAATTATTATTCTTATGTATTTCTTTGTTTCAAATTCTTTTGTTTTGTATTGTTTTATAAATTGTTTTGCCAGTTCATTGTGTTTTAATCATATTAAATGCCATCTAACATTTATATATGGTTTTACAGATATAAAATGTGTAATTCTATAATCTGAAACATTTCCATGAATTGTTGTCCATAAGAGTACGTGAAATTTCATTTTCTATGTCTGACACGTGACATATAAAGACATGTGACATAAAAAACATATATGTAAAAAGGAATCAAAAGGTATCAAAAGATGCACAGGTATCTATGGAAGACATATACGAAGAAACGCGATGATAGCAGCATGCGTTTGGGTGTAATCGTGAAAATAGCAGAGTAGAACATTCATGAACCCTAAGGATTTAAGGCGCTTTTAACGTACAGTAGGGGTAAAATCCTTCATATTTGTTCTGTGGACTTCCAGTAGCTATTTCGCGAGGTTGTGCACCTAGGTTGTGTTTCTACAAGGTCCTAGAAGACAATTCTGGGCCCCAACCTTTTATAACATTCCATGTCTGTAAAACCCCCTTTGCTCCCTGGGTATTAAATAATTCTACATCAACAACAAATTTGGAATATAATCCAGCATAAAACCTTTGTATTTCCCGAATAATAATATCCATATCAAAACTTATTTTTCCTCCATCTACTAATAATTTACTTATAATTGTCTTCTTTTTATTTGCTTCCATTAGTTGCACAAAATATTTAGTATTTTGTTCCCCTCTCTCATAAAATGATGCTCGAGATCGAACTTTCAAACCCTCATTAATATATTCATAACATTTTTTTAACTCCATTCTTTTATTTTCCAACAAATCAACCTTTTCCTTTTCTACCTTTTCTATCAATTCTTTTTCAATTACACTTATATCATTTTCAAGATTTTGAACTTTTTCTTTGCTTTTTCTAGATTTTTCTTTAGAAAATTTCCTAATAAAATTGCTAATTTTCATTTTCAAAAAATCCCAATACACTCTTACATCTTTAATTTCTTTTTCATATATATTTCTTAATCTCCCTATTTCCACTTCCATCTGTCTAATAAATTCCCCATCTCCACATAAACTATTATTGAACTTCCAGTAACTACCTTTACCTTTAATTGAAAAATTAGGCAAATTATAAAATTGTAACTGAACAGCAAAATGATCTGGTGCAATTGATGGTATTATATTACATTTTAAGACAATTTGTTCTAAACTATATGAAATAAAAAAATAATCTAAACGACTTTGGACAAAGGGGTTAATTTGTTTAAACGTATATTGTTTTTTTAAACCATTTTTCCCCCGCCAAATATCTAATAAAGTCCATTTATCCTTATAATTATCAAAGTGTTTAAGAAATATCGACTGTACCTCTTTTTTATTACTTCCCAAATAATCTAAATCAACATTATAAATCATATTAAGATCCCCTCCCATAATTATTGGGTTACCATTACCATTTATTGTATCCAAACTGTTATCAATACTATTCAAAAACTCAATCTGCTCCATTGATTTCCCTCTTACTGGAAAATACGCATTTATTAATATTAATCTTAATCCCTGAATAATACAGTCTAAAATAATAAATCTCCCTGCATTATCATTGCGCACTTGAAGAACCTGGATATCTAATTTAGAATCTATCAATACCGCCACCCCTCTACTGTGATTTGTCCCATGGCTATAATAAATTGTTCCATCCCACAAAGAACCCCATACATCTTCAACATCATTAGTGCTGTAAGTCTCCTGCAAAAAAGCTACTTCTACTCGTTTATCTCGTAACCAAGATAAAATACCACCCCTTTTTGTTCTTTCCCTTATTCCCTTAACATTCAAGGATACAAAATTACAATTAAACGATATATTATCAAAGTCCGTCATTATATATCAATATCAATACATATAAACTTTATCATCATTTCTATTTAAATATAACCTGAGTAATGAGAAGGGGACACACACTTCTTTAGAGTAACCCTCATAATTCTGACTGTTACCACAAAAATATGAAAAAAGAGGAACTACCGCCATACCCCTTGGAAAAGAAATTAAAAAAGTTAAACAGTCACAAGAATAACAATACATAGAAGAAAAAAGAAGAACAAAACAAATAAATCGAATCGAACCACCAAGTGCGAAAAAAGAATAATAATAAACGACCGTCCGAATGAGCCGCCACCTATCCCCTTCACTACACAAAAATAAGAATAAACAATAGACAAAACACGTCACTACTGAATTTTGCCTTTCTTTAACATCCTTCAGTCTTGACCGAGATCAGACTGCACCAATCTATAGGGGCTTATAATAGGTAGCCAAACCCCAAATGCCTCGGGATTGCGAGGGTAATCACTGCATTTCCAGCTAGAAGGAACCCTTTCGTCAAGCACTGAACCCTTTTCTCCATCACTTCGCATTCATTATACTCCAAACAAAAGTATTTACCAATTCCATGTATTTCTTTTAAAATAACTCATACGAATCGCTTTTGTTTCAATACCCCCTTATATCGGAAGCCCAAAACACTATCTAAAAAGAAATCTACTTTTGCTTTTTTTTAAGCATTCTATTAAAACAAAAACCGGAAAGGAATCAAAAAGAAAAAAAACCCTCAATCCTGAATTGCGATTGCTTTTGTTTCAATACCCCCTTATATCGGAAGCCCAAAACACTATCTAAAAAGAAATCTACTTTTGCTTTTTTTTAAGCATTCTATTAAAACAAAAACCGGAAAGGAATCAAAAAGAAAAAAAACCCTCAATCCTGATTGCGATCAACGAGACGATATCGGCGATAGATGCAATCGATAGCGTTTATCTAAATTACAGTGCACGCATGCTTTTTGCTTATCGTCTGCAGCGATTCCGGCATTACGTCAAAAATGCGTCAAAAAAAAACAAGTGTATTATTCAATCAGGATTTAAACACGACTTCAGAATCCCAAATTCACTTAGTCAGGACTTAGACGCGACCTCGCGTTTTAGTCCTGTCTAAACTAAACAGTCTAAACTAAACAGATACAGTCACGATTTAGTTAGAAACGACGTTAAAATACCGGCCTAATGATTCAATGCGCTATTAACGTAAACAGTAGGGTTTACATCGTTCATACCCGTCAAGTGGACGTCCAGTAGCTAGATCGCGAGGTTGTCCCTCTCAGCTGTGATCCTATAGGAGGTCCTAAAAGACATTTCTAGGTCCCAACCTTTTAAAACATTCCACGTCTAAAATCTTTTAAAAATGGCTATTTGCTCCGGGATATCTTGTTTTATTGAAACAAGAAAATGGATTAAGTAATGTTTTAAATTATAATTTTTGTTTGGTATTCTTACCTTGCGTGATCTCTTATTCTGCGTGTGTAATCCAATTAGTCCTATGCCTAGATGCTGGATAAATACAAAAAAGGTGTATATGCATTGTATTCAACCTTTGACAAATATGCAAAGATATATATATATATATATATCCATAAAATTAGTTTAAAAATTACAATCAAAGTTATTTAAAATGTTTTCACTTCTCTTGTTACTTAAAGATGAATAACAGTTTTGGGAAAGTTACAGAAAACATTTATAATTGATCAATATTGTTGAATAAGTATCTAAAATGGGCTTGTGTGGTAAAATCCGAACCTAACGATGCGTTAAATGCAGAAATATCGGAAGAAATTCAATACCCGCCCGCACCTGTCCGCGTCGCTAGCGCTGGACTGAAGATATCGACAAGCTGGGGACAAGCCCGTTTAGCGAACGCACGTGGTCAAATTGCACGTAGCGTATGCGCGATTCCGTGTTGGCAATATCTATCCGCAGCGGATCGATTTGATAATTTACAAAATATATCAATTAATAGGCGGTTTCCAGGCAAAATTTGTATCATCCCGTATTAGTAAAAACATATTCTTTCACATGATTGGTAATAAGAGCTTCCATTTCATTTTTTGAGAGGGTGGTGTTTCCAAAACTGGCATATACCTTTAATGTTTGGTCTAAGGTACACGCTGAGAAAAAAGGGTACATTTTCACCCTTTTTTCACACTGGCAGCATCTTAATAGGTGCACATTTGCACCTTTAGGGGAATTACACTCCAGAAACTCGATTTTTATTCTATGAAAATATGTTAATATGAGGAATCATAAGCCAAAATCTGGGCAAAGACGGTAAATCAGCACAAAGTTATGACAAATTAAAATTTGTTCCGATTGTGAGTATCGTTCGCATTTGCTATCGGTCGCGACGTAACTTGCGAACTGCAGCCATTTTGACTTGTACGGGTTTTTCCTAAAGGTTCTATTTATCTGTATAATAGTGAATGTATCAAAATCAATATCTAAAAACTGTTTTGCCTGAATATATTTTTAATTAATTAATTTCAAACATGTCACCTTGATAAGCCCCACTTCTTAAACAAAACTCTCCAGCGTGAAATTCTGCACGTGACCTCATCTGCCAATCACAAATCAATTTTAAGATAAACAATGCACCGTCGCCAAGGATGAGCGCCTGCGAAGAATAGTATCTTATGTTTGAATACAATATACCAACTCAAACACTTCTAATTTCAATAGCAGTTACTATATCACAAAACCTAAACCATCATACGGACAACAAACGCGTTAAAGCTATTGGCCCGAATGATCGATCACCAGTGGCTCAACTTGCGCCCGGCCTAAAAAGACACAGACTAGGCTTACTGGTAACACTTTGTACCAGTATACATATTGTCTTGTAACTATGGTCCCCGGAGATATTCTAATGGTTTCCTTTCATTATCAAGTCAATCCCTTCAGAGCTGCTTATAAACATCAGGACAATGGGCCCTTTGAAATTTAGTCATAGTAAAGTCATCAGCCAAATTGCGTCCTGGATCGTCCTGGACATTGTATTTCTGGTGACCTGTTATACTATTATACTGTAATGACTGAATTTAAAATGGCCCATTGTCCTGATACGTATAAGCAGCTCTCAATGTATTGACATGATAATGAAAGGAAACTATTATAATATCTCCGGGGACCATAGTTACAAGATAATACATATATACTGGTGCAAAGTGTTACTAGTAGTCTTTGTCCATTAATGGTGGTGTCACACCGACCTACGCTTCTACTGCGTTCTAGACAACAGCTGATCACAAACACTGGAATGTATCTGCAAAATGTCTTTTGTTCAATGTGGATCTAAATGGGAAGATTATCTCACATGTGTCAATAGATATCCTTCCATGAATGCACAGACAATAGCTCGATGAACAAAAGATTAGGTCGCCAGAGTTCTGTGTTTGCTTTCGACATGTTCAAAACAAGCGTAGCTCTTCCACGACCTCACATCTGCTCAACTTTTGTTCAGGGAGCCATTGTATGTCCATGCATGATATGCTATCCTTTCACCATGTGCGATAATCCTCCCCTTCATTCGTCATTTAATACTCATTCGTACAATGCTTCGCCTCCCACTGCCAAATTTATGAATGGGGATTAGGAGCGCAGCGAGAGCGCAGTACAAGCGTAGAGGTGTGACGGGGGTATTAGGCCAGACTCAAGTTGAGCCACTGATGAGAATTCGGGCCACTGGTCAGCTTACATTAGATCTTCCCATTAGAACATTAGAACTTTCCCACAATAGCATGCCCTGCATTCTTTCACTCAATAGCTTTTCAGTGCGTTCTTGTCCTAATGATGGTTGGGCTATTGAAAGTGGATCACTTTACAGGGGAGCCAAACGCTAGAATTTCCTCTTACTTATTACTAATACAAACATAATTTCTGTTATTTCTAGATGCATATTACTTTTTTGGATCACACTAATAATGTAAATAATACATTTTTATGAAACCACTATAAACTAATTTAACTGACCACTGGAAGCTGCCATTTTTCACCTGATTCATATGTAACGTCATTTGACCTTGCATTACTGACCACGTAATAAAAGGGTCGCTTTAAATAAAACGAACTCAGGGTCGCTATTCCGATACAAAAGGAGAGTCACTAATCATAATACGTCCCTAATGTACGAAGGGGCCGCATGTTATTATTTGATTATGACAGGGAATCTCTTCTTAATTATAAATAGCGACCTTGGGGGCTGCAGCTAACGAGAGCTATTACGAGAGGGCGCCATCCAGACACCTCAAATTTCAACCAATTTTAAAATTAAAAAATGTGAATGTTATGTTCGGTAAAAATAATTGGCATAAAAAACACATAAAACACTATTTTGGGTCAAGGATTTATAAATATATTTGATTATTAATGAAATCAAAGTTTGTCCCCAGCATTGATTCAAATCAGATTATATTGATGAATAATTCTGTCGTTTCTAAACTGATTTTGATTACAAGGATAGTTGAGTTTTGGTAAAGAGAGTACAGTTTTGGTCAAATCTGAATTTTAGCAACCAAAACCAGTTATAGTAATAGTTATAACTCCACCATGCTCGAAAGAAATACAACATTACAAACGACTTAGTAAAAAGCCTGTTATCAATATAAAAAAAGAGCCGTTCAAATTCAAAGGGCGCTTTCTAAAAACTCATTGGTTTCAACCATTTAAAATAAAATATTGTGCATGTGATGTTTTGTTCAAATAGTGATTAGATAGAGAGATAATCAACAACTACTTCAAAACCTTTTTGGTAAATTTGTTAAAAGAGGAAGCATTTAAAAAACAAATTTATCGGCTGGTTCAAAATTATTGAATGTTTGTGGGGCCCCACATTTATTACAAATGGTTATGTTTATGGATATTTTAGCCGTTTCTAAACAAATCTTGATCATTAAAATTGAATGCTCTGTGAAATTTTACACTCGGCTTTTCATTATCTCACACAAAATGATTTTGTGTAGCGCCCTCTATACCAAAAATCATTTATCCCTTTAAACAAAAATGATTTGGTCATAACATTTTACACTTAGTTTTTCATTATCTTACACAAAACCATTATTTGTTGGAGTGCACAAACCAAAACTTAACTATACAGGGTGGCCCAGAAATAACGAAACGGGGTACTTGCTATTATAAAGAAACATACAGACTAGGTTCACTGGATAGATAATCTTTTAAAAGGAAATTTGATACCAACAACAGTAATTTTGGTCAAGTAGTTTTTGTTTTAGGGCGTCTTAAGTGACACTATGTCAGGGTCACCTTTTTGTCAATTTCTAGAAAGTCGGTGCCTGACAAATAACAATTCATGCCCGTCATAGCATCAAGGAGTATACAATGCGAATACATGTACTTTTGTCCATGTGCATTCATGCCCCTTCGCATAGTCGACATCGGTTTTACAGCTGAATGCACATGGACAAAAAAATTCGTATTGATCGCTACTTGGTCCTATGGCGGGCATGAATGGCTATTTATCAGGCACCGACTTTCTAGAAATTTACAAAAATTTGACCCTGACATGGTGTCACTTAAGACGCACTAAATAACAAACTACTCGACCAAAATTACTGTTCTTGGTATCAAATTTCCTTTTAAAAGATTGTCTATCCAGTGCACTTAGTCTGTACGTTTCTTCATAATGGCAAGTACCCCGTTCTGGGCCACCCTGTATACCCCTCAAACATGAAAGGTGTAGATTTCCCCACTGTGTATGCCTGTTATAATTACCGTTGTGCCTATGCATCAATTTAACCTTAAAGTGGCCAGGCAAACTAAAC